>JAECUM010007409.1:0-57284 GCA_016617855.1 Megalonaias nervosa | reverse complement strand
TATATATATATATATATATATATATATATATATATATATATATATATATATATACATACGTATGTATTTGAGAATGTTTTGATTTGAAAAATAGTTCCACATAGGCTCCTTTAAAGTTGTCTGACAACGTTCCACGATAGTAGCTTTTGAAACAGGATTGTCAGTGGTGAAAAAAATGAATGTGATAAGCGTGGTTCAGAAATTCGGTGCCTTTGAGTTTTTCATTGCTGATAAAGGAGAATCCACATTGAACAATTTTGTTATCAGCACAGGCAGAAATCTTCCTCTTTGAACGAGCATTGTTTTCTTTGACTCATGGGCATTTTCTTTTCATCCTAATTCTTGTCATCCTAATAGTTGTTTTTTTTTATCTTGGGTAAAGGCATGTCTCCTTTCAGAATATTCAAACAACATACACATACGATATCTAAGATTTTTTGGTGAGTTTTGAACGATTTGTTTTCGCATCAGAGCATTGGATTTGGTCATTACTGACGAAACATCTCAATACTTGGCTAAAACAAGGAGGTAGTCCCTATTTTTCTTCTTTTGAAAGATGATTTCTTTACACTTTGCCCTCGATAAGAGTGTAAACTTTGTGGTATGTTTGTTCAAGAGGCCATATTTTGGCTGCAGCAGCAACAGATAGAACAATAAAGATATCGTCGCCAGAGAAGTAAATTTTCACTTTGAAATGACTTTCCAACTCTTCATCACAGCGAGAAACACTGGTCTTAAATGAGAATTGTCAAGCATCATCATTTATGGATCAGAAGATGTTGCCGGAAAAACCGTAACCGTGCTCATTCTAGCGGCAGTACCTCACTTTCTTACAGACGATTTTTCTTGGGGCTTTTCTTCTTCTTCCTAAAATGTAAACCTGCTGCACCGCCTTTCCTGTTCTTTTGGTAGGCAGTCTTTTAGGTGGTTTGACGTTTTAGCATCGGCATTAAGATCTCAATTTAAAAGTGAACGAGTAACGATACCTCTTCAAGATCCATTTTACCTGTTTTAAAATTATATGGGTTTTGTATCGTTGGTTTGCTTATTGATTCTTGAATCAGCTAGTTGTTCCAAAGTCACGTTTTGTTTTATCAGAAATCGTTTTGTTTGGTGTGGTATTTAAATGATGCCTTTTCCTATCACATACTTTCTTTCAGTCGTAAATATGCTGGTGTAACAAAGGAGCTATACACATTTTTTGGTACATAGGTAGCAGTGATAAAGCACGACGAATCTTTTCTTCACACGGAAGTACACAACTTGTTATCATCACTATTCGAAATACGTTTAACACATTGAGCTTTTCGTGTACATATAAAGTTTTGATGGTCATATCTTTGCAAGCACTGTTCATAAATTTAGCACAAAGAATTCGCTGGTTAAAGAAATCCAAGAAAAGTAGTCACTAACACGCACCGAACGTCATCCAAACTTCAATGGAATCCTGTCGTCTTGTAGAATCAGTTATTTTAAAAGTACTTTATAATCTACTAAATGTTGAACACAGCTATTTACTTCTTTTTCATGGAATTTAATGTAGCACTGATGACAAAAGTCGCGACATGGCAAGTCTTATAATGATGATAAATATATGATCATTAGAACATTTTCAATGTAACGGGTATCATTATGGCTTTCAGATACAAATGATGAAAAGGTGTAAGCCATTTCGAATGTAATTGTTCTTCGCGTTTCGCTTCAATCTTGACAAATTCACTATAAATGCGCTCATTCATTTCCATTTGTAGATTTTAAATGAGCCCTTCTAAACTAGTCATTAGCATTAATTTATTTATTGTAGAAATATTCATACTGACTGGAAAAGACATTTTTCAGTCACTAACTTACAACTTACTATAAGTCGTGAAGAAATCTCTTCTAGAGGCGATACTTCTTTATCTTTAAAAACAAATAATCCTCGTCTCCGAAATTGATTTTTAGCACTCAAACCTTTTAGGTAGAAGTTGTGGCATCGAAATTCGTTTTCGCTGCGGTTAGTTCATCAATGTCTGACCGTCTGAAAATTTCAAAGTAAGTAACCCTCTTATAGCACTCAGATATAAATGGTTTAAACGTCTATGTCGTAAAGGATGCAATTCTACTTTGCGTTTAACTTGCATCTCTACAAGCTCTCTGGAAGTCCGTTCTTGCAGATCAGAAGGTAAACTTCAAATTCTCACATTTCTAGATCTAAATACTGTAGTTGGACGAATCATTCGGAGTAGACAAATCCAGCCAGGCAAAGTCACAGGAACAGATTTTTCTATGATTTGTAACTCTCAACGAGTTAGTGGTATCCAGAGTGGTTTGAGAGTGCATGATATCCATAAATAGGCACACGGACGGAATCGCTTGCACTAGTAGAACAGAAAGGTCGTGATACATCGTTTTCGCTACTAGAGTCACAAGGTCGTGCTGCATCGCCGTTGATAGTTGAGCGGCGAAGTTGTACTGCATCACTTGTGTTCGCAGGGAACGGCATCACTCTGGTCGCAATCGAGTTCCTTACACTGTTGCAGTATTGAATTCATCTTTCTAGGTCAGCGTCTTTGATCACAATTATATTTCTCTCTTACAACTCTGTCCTTTCCTATACAATAGTTCAGCATGTCCGTAATGTAACGTGTTGTGGTCGGAATGTCGCACTCGTTTTGTTAGAGGATCTGATTTACTTTTTTCAAGAGTCGACTCAAAATTTGGCGATTTTGCAAACATACAATTTGTTTGAGGCTCCAAAGGTTTCACGTAAATATATTGAGCTTGTCCTTACTTTAATGCCTCATTAAGACGTCAAAATTAACTACTTAACTGAAAAAATGGTTAAGTCAACTCTTTCAATTTACATTTGGTATGAAGTTGTGGTTGTTTGTCTCCGTACAGGTAACCGGAATTCATAGGTCCACCACTGGCAAAATTCAAAATAGTGTCTTTGGGATATTCATCGGTCCAAGCTCCTGAAAGGTCGTCATCAATGCGTGGATGATAGCATCCAGGGCTAATGGTGTACATGCAACTATCAGTGTCATAGTAAAGGACTCAATCTACAAAAGTTCCAAGACATACAAAAATTTTAAAAAAACATTAGCTATCACATACTCTGCACATGGCTGGCATCCACAGGGTGAGCTCCAAGAGCATGACCTTTCTTCGGCCGTTACTTTGGCACAGATGATGGCGTCATCATTGGTGTTTCTGTGGATCAGCGACACGGTATGCTTGACGCCGAAGATGACCTTGTACACGTCTCAGCAAGAAGCAAACTTTATGTCAGCAGGGTGACGTAGGAAAGGTTTCCGTGGGTGTTTAGCTGCCCCTTCCACATAGTTAAGTTGACGTTGACGGAGCCCATCGCTGGCGTTCAGGCATTCACATCCACATTCGTAACAGTTTCATGGAAAACTACCTTGTCTTTTGGCTGCCGTGGCCTTTTCTACGATCTCTTTACTGCGAGAGCCGGAAGGTCTACTGTGAGAGCAGCCGTCTTGATTGCGCTGAAGGCGCATAATATCACGACCGTGGCCGTCGGAGCAGCTGTCCTGGCTAACGCCAACGCCACATTGGGGGCTGCACTGACGTTGGTTCCGAAGATTTCGCCCGTTGTCGTCATGTTCTCTGTATGTCGGTTGTCCGGCAAAACCGGATCGTGCACAATATTGCATTCATATCTTGTATGTTCACGCCATCACTTCTAATACTAAGCTCAGGGTGGTCGAAGACGTTGAGACCAATGGTGAGTGTCTCACCTCGGAGGTTCAGAGACGGCCGTTTTGGTTGTGCAACGTAAAGCGCAGACTGTTTATGCCGGGGCTTCAGCAGGGAAGTTAGACAGACAGCTGTGGTGCGAAGGTCAGGAGCTCTCCCAAGATTGCGACAGGGCTAAATATTTAAAGTACCTACCATGAGCTGGCTCGGTTGCTTGCGTTAGAGTCTAAGTAGTATTTGCTCATGGCGTCGCAGGTAAGGTACATCGCGATGGTGTACATGATTTGCATTATGCCTGGCGCGTTGTGTTACCCTATTCTAAGGACGGCGACCGCAGGATGGATCTCCTCGTGCTATCCCAAAAGTGTGCGTAGATTCGAATGCGCAACGTCCACTAGGAGTGCCACTTAGGCGTCTTCTATCTTAGGAAAGGTCTATGACAGCATGACCGGTATAAATGCGTATATTGAGATTGAGTTTGGACTTTGTTGAGTTGACTGCTACGAGGTTACCCTCAAAGATCGTACATGACTGGAAATAGGGGTCGGCAACCAAGCGTCGCATCATTTCCTCTTGACCATTAGGCCAATCTAGGTCGATGCAGATTCACTTTCGCAAATTTTCCATGATCTTGTCAAAGACGGAATTATTTGACAATTTAAAGCATTCCTTTCGGTTTTTGGCTTTAGTCTGGAGTTCCATATTCTTTTGTATATAGGGTGCCATGCAGGGGCTCTGATAAAAAAAAAAAAACAAAACCGCTTTCTTCGTTATGGATCACTGCCATCTCACCTCTGTCTGCGTGGGTTCGAGTCTAGGATTCGGCAAATGTGGATATGTGAGAAAGCTTGCCAGTAGCTTCTCGTGGGTCGGTGGTTCTTTCCGGGGATTTCCCGGTTTCTTCCTCCACCATTAATACTGGTCGCCATGTATAGCCTATCGTGTGCTGAAAAATGGCGTTAAGCCCCACAACAACAACAACAACAACAACAACAACAAAACCGGTTTTATGTTGGAGGCTGGTGAAGGTTCTGTTAGTGAACGACGTATCACTAGAATCGCTCATTCTACAGCAAGTTGTGTGTGCCAGCCTTGCACAGCCAGTATTGAGATCTCCCAGATTATTAACGAGGTGTCTCTAGTATGAACAAAACCACTCTTTTGGAATAGTCATAGACTCTGGGGCTAGCGGGCATAGCTGAAGGCGTAATGCAGCTCTTTTCGATAGTCCAGATCAACCTCGAGAAGATAGACCTGCGTTGTAAACAATTTTAATGGATTCGGGGTCGGTTCAGCGGAATCCAGGGTGAGCAAACTCTGCATCATTGAGTCTATACCACATCAGTCTTTTGCATGACCCTCGAGAAGTTCGAATTGGCCAAAAGCGTGGAGGCATTGGCAACAAACTTGTTTGTTTCCATTACTTGCATATGCTACTATTGCACACCATTCAGAGAAGATCTTTGAGCGATACGTAGTGCTGGATTTCTCCGATAAGTAGCAAACTTGTGCAGCACTTCCCGGAGACTTCTCGGTAGAGCGAGTTGTTCCCGCCAAATACATTGGAAACTTAAGTTTGTCATACCTAGGCGTTCCCTGATAACCACTGTACGTGTTGGTACACTCTGGTTGATGGTCATTGGGATGATATAAAGTATCGGGTGTCCCAGTTTTCTACATTTAGGACTGCTCTTTTGGGAATCCACTTGGGCGTGGGTATACACCTTTTACCTTGAAATGTGCGATAATGGAAAATGCATAGCTTTAACTCCTCACACCTTACTAACTGCATTCCAAGCAGTACTAACCGCCAGCCGGAGCCTTTGTTTGTAAACATTTGTAATCGTTCCTCAATCTTAGCTACTGTCTGGCAGACCAGTCTCTGGAGGTACTCAGCTCAAAGTGAAACTTCTACTGGGATAGCCGATAAGTAGACAGGCACGGAAATAAGTTTCCCCTCCGTAATCTTTTCTATCATGGCCTTTACGCAAAGGCTACATTTCGTACCCTTCTTTCCTGTCTCTTGTTTTAGGACTGTCATTGCTCTGAGTAGCTTAGATGGATTGATTTCTAGAGGGTGGCCGGATGGTATCGTAACTTAATAGTCGACCACGATTTTGTCCTTTCCTTCAAGACTCTTTCCTTGTATGAGGGTTAGCGACTCAGTCTGCATTGCCGAAAATCGTCTTGCTGAAATTGGGAAAAGGGTAAACTCACTTTGCTTCCCTGGCAGCTTTCCGCCCGGCTTGTCGTTCGACAGATTTAGATGCCAGGGACTGCTGTCGTGGGGCCGGTATGTGTGGCTGCCTTAAAGCCGATATGGGCTTTTCATGCTTGGAGGCAGCCGTTGGACGTCTGGTAACTGGGTTTGGCTGCCTTGCTCGGGTGTGCAGTACCGCATCTAGCATAACATCATATTTGCTCTCGGTGATCTGCCCCTCGCTTTGCAGGGCGTTCATTCGCTCTGTGCTAGGCATGTTGATCACGTGGACTATGGTGAATATAATACACAGCCTTTCTATTAATGGAAAATTTCTCTAGCTGTTGCTGACTTGGGTAAGCCCGCTATGATGACCTTAGTATGTTGCTTTGTATGCTATGGGACCTAGCCTTTCTCGAAATGCAAGTTCATGATCGTCACTGGTTAGGAGAGATTATGTTCTTGATACTTTAATACAGACGTTTATGTCTTTGCATGATCTGGGACTCGCATGGACTTTAGTTGCAAGTCGCTAAAGACCTTCCTAAATTGTAGTCTGGTCTTTAGTTCTATACGTCACAGTTTTGTCGGCCTGACGGCCATCTCCACAGCAGTGACATATGCGTGGGCGGGGAAGAATTTTGCCTGTCCTGCATTTCTATAATGTCGGTAACCTTATTCCTTGTCTGTATCGCTAGGCGTGTACAGTGCAATAGGTGCTGAAGCATTTTTGTCCATACGGTGCAGTCTGTCCTCAAGGCATCCATGCTTGTTCCTCGTGGCTACTGATGATATATCATAGACTCACTCTAACTGATCGTGTTGTTTGTGATCGCTTGCTGGCCACCTCGCTATGACCGCTTCCGTCATATATGATTTTATCACCTGGACACACTAAGCCTCTAACTGAGCTGGTAGTGGTTGGCTAACCCCCATCCCTCTATGACAGTCTAACCCCACCCCCATTTGCACACAGCTCTTACTAACCCTTCTGACTCCCACTCTCCTATACCCATTCAAATGTTCTCAGGGTCTAAGCAATACGTTGGTAAACCGTGACGTAGTAAAATTTGCTACTATTATTATTACTGTGTGCAGTGCGTGCTCAGCCGTTTAACCGCGTCAGCAACAGCAGGGTACAGAGCATGCGGTCCACTGGGGAACTTTGTCGGTGGACAGTTCATCACAATATGTGACATGGTCTGTAGAGCTCCACAGCAACAGGGAGAGTCAGTGGCCTGGCCCCGTCGGACAAGGTTAACTGCACAACGTCCCTGTCCTGTCCGAAAGCGGTTCAGCGTGGTCCACAGATGATGTGGAAGGTTGAAGCCAGGAGAGTAGACAGATGACTCAGGTATGAGGGAGTAGTGTACAACATCTGTTGAAGACCACTCCATGCCAAAATAGCTGTCATAACCTCTGGCAACGAGCCTAATCAGATTTGGCGTCTCGAAGTCAAGCGGACTGCTGGATGTGATGTGATGTCCATGTACAGTGGAAGTTTCTCACTGGCATAGACCTTAGCCAACACTTTTGTGGTTGTTTCCTGGCGACGCAGATGTGGAGGAGGAATGTTGCTGAGTACCGACAGCCATGGTAAAGGAGTAGGACGTAGTGTTCCAGAGATTATGAGAATTGTTGTGTTCAGCTGGACATCAATTAACTTGGTGTGGGATGATCGAGTCCAGACAGGAGTGCAATACTCGGCTGTGGAATAAAGGAGGGCCAGTGCTGATGTCTTGAGTGTCTGAGCACTAACGACCCAGGGTGAGCCAGCCAGTTTGCGGAGTAGATTGTTTCGAGTGCTAAGTTTTGCTGCAGTTTCTTCAGGTGGTTGTAGAAAGTCACTGATCTGTCCAGAGTCACACCATAGTATGTTGGTGTCGGGTGGTGTTTTATTTGCTGCCCATTGAGGAGGATGCAAAGCTCATGGTAAGTATTTGCATTGTTAAGGTGGAAGACGCTGCAGACTGTCTTTGTTGCGCTTAGCTGTAATCACCATTCTTGAAGAAGTCCGTCAGATCCTCCAGGTCCTTGTTTAGTACCTTCTCAAGCTCAATAAATGAGCGACTTTAGGTCCCGAGAGCAGCGGCAGAGAGGGTGAACAGACCATTTGCTTGAGTCCTTATTTACGAAAAATAAAGGTTCCTACAAAAACTAAAAATACAAGATCAATAACGCCAAACCGAAGCCTCTAACCGACCGAGATTTCTCTAATTGGGTTAGCTCATTCTGTTACTTTATCACACGTTTGTTTTCATTTCTTATGGCGTGTATATTTCAGTACCCGGACACTCAATGTTGGTTATCACCCTCTCTGCTGCTGTAATTAAATCATCGTTATATTAATAATGGAAT
Organism: Megalonaias nervosa; assembly: GCA_016617855.1. Classification (NCBI taxonomy): domain Eukaryota; kingdom Metazoa; phylum Mollusca; class Bivalvia; order Unionida; family Unionidae; genus Megalonaias; species Megalonaias nervosa. The sequence continues at coordinate 49,021 of JAECUM010007409.1, read as the reverse complement.
CTCATACAGCTAGATTAGCTCGAGAGCTCGAGAGCGATTAGAGGCAATTAATAAATATCTCCCCGTCCGTGATTCTGTCAAACAAAAATTACAAGCGCGTCAGGAATCTCAGGTGGAATTTGTAGAAGGTGCAGAACAATTATTTAAACCAATTGTCGAACCAACAAAGAAAATTGTTACAGCATCTGAGGTAACACAAAAAGCTCTTGAAACATTACCTGTTGATATTGCTGGCCTTATTCAAGCAGTTCAACCACCACCCGTGCAACCTTCTCAACCATCACCTGAAGAACGGCCACAAACTCAGCCAAGAATCAGAACTTATATAGCAGCTAAATTTACGGAGGGAGGTATTGCCGCTATCAAGGAACCAAACCAAATACTTGATATTGCCGCGTTTGGATATCGTAATAGAGATAAGAATGTAAAACCAGAATATGTTAATACTCTTAAAGCTGCCGATTGGATTAGGGATGTATATCGCATTCATACTAATACTCCGCAAATCAGATCTGATGAAGATGTTAAAGATTTTAATATTTTTATCCAGACAGTAAATGAGCGTATGGAACAAGTGATACAAGGAAGGAGGCAAAGAGAAGAAGAAATGAAGCAGCAACTTGAAGAAGCTAAATAATCAAGGAAACAAAAAGGAAAAAAAAAATGAAGTCGAAACTTGAAGAGATTGAACGAACAAGGAAACAAAAAGAAGAAGATTTAGAATCTGAAGAAATCAGACGAAGGAGGAATCACGTTCACCAAGTAAGAAAGAAACAACTAGAAGTGGTCTTGTTGCTCGAAGAAGTGGCCTTATTACTCCGTGCCCTAGCAACGTTCTTGCCGACGTAGACAGACTAGAAATTCTGATTGGCGGAAAAAGAGCTGTTATAATTCCCCAGAAATCATCAATGAGCCAGCTGCTATTTGTCAGAGATTATTTACAGGCGGTATCATGGATATTAATAATCTCAAACCGATGAAATTTTCTCGCTTAAATTGTGTAGCTGAGCGAGTTACAGAACACTTTACAAACGCAATACGCGAAAACGGTTTAACGGATTTACGACGTAAAAAAATAAGTAAGTGGGCAGAAACAGTTAATGATTTCGGAGCGTCTATCAAAGACGTTGCTGAGCTGGGAAAAAATTGAAATTTCCGATTACGATGAAGACGTTAACCGGAGAGATTTTGTATAAATCAAAATGTGAATCAAGAGGAGCTCCGATAGAAATTATTGATCATAACTCACATACATGGACGTCCGCGGTGACAATATTTCCACGAGACAGAACAGTTAAATTTTATGATGATTATATGTTTGATTTTATTAGAAATATCAGTAAGAGTGACCCTGTATCCGTGTGGTTTTTTCAGAGTTCAGAATCTGTGAACTATGATCAGTTTGTACGGCCTAATGGAGACATTTATCGTGCAGAATCTCTCCACGAGGAAATGAAAAATATTGCGTTGAAATATACTCCTGACGATGTCAGGGTTGGACAATTACTGAATAATTGTTTTACCGTTCCATCAGTTGCTGCTCACTTTGCTCAGGAGAAAAATTCATGGTGACCGACAAGATCGGAATTTCTTGTTGATGTCCAACGCAACTGCATCGAATACAGACACGGCGGATTATGGAATACTAAATACGATTATAGCGACGTCATCTCAGTTGATATGGTAGCATGTTATCCTGGAAGTTTTCTTGGATACGGAGAGTTTTCTGAGTACTTTAATAGATATGGACATCCAACACACGAGATGACCAGAGTTGCGATAAATGGTACTTAACCAGATTTTGACTTTACCGGATTCGCCTGTATAGATTCATTCGAGTTTACGGAAAATCTTCATTCGATTGTTTATGCGTGGTTTGGAAGACATTTTTCAGAAAAATATTGGGCTCCAATAGTATTATTACGATATATGCTTGATAATAAAGTTTTAACATCGTTGAAAGTAAATGAAGCAATTATATCATATCGTCCGCAGAAACAAATTTGGTTGCCACAACAAAAGAAATATTCTGATGATGAAAATCCTGATATGACTGATTATGAAAATAAAGTTGCAAAAGATCTTGGTAGAAAAATAATTGGTAAATTTTCTCAAGGAGGATCATATGATCATAAACGACATTGTACAAGATTAATTATGGACGATGCTGAACTCGATTTTATAATTGCTGATACAACGGAGAGAAACACATTTATAAGTCGATGTAAAGCTTGTTTATCAAACGGAACTAAATTAGGTACAGTTGTGAGTCACCGCAGATTACTCATTTAAGATCTTCGATGCTCGTGTATGTTTCGATAATTTATCGATGACAAACAGATTTACTCTGATTGCGGTCAGAGTTGCCACAGATTCATTTTATATAAATAAAAAAATATTTGGATTTGTTAGAACAATTACATATTAGCAATTATGCATCATGGGGCGAATGGAGAATAAAACACGAAAACATATTTAGTTATTCTGAATCTGCCGACGTTGAAATTAAGGGGACTTATTAAAGAATAATAATCAAGTATCAAAATCTGCGCTGTTGCCATCGGTATATGATCCTGTGGCCCGACATAAAACCGTTTACCTTAATGGGTGTGCTGGTTCAGGTAAAAGAACGAGTGCGATTGAATTATTCAGTTGTTCAAATATGATTGTTTTCACGCCCACACATAGACTCGCCAGAGAAATGAACGAACGAGGAGTAAAATCTCAAACTTATCATAGTTTCTTCCGATGGTGCGGAGACGCATGGACTCCAAAACGAATGGGTGAGAAATACATTCCTAAGATTATTATCTGGGATGAAATATGCACGGTATCGTTGGAAGTATTAAAAATATTTCTTGATTGGTTATTGACAAAGAATACTGCTGTGATAATGTGTGGCGATCATGGTCAACCGCCGCCTTTAGTTGGGCAGTCTCCACATAAGTAGTTAAAACCATTTGTAGATTATTACGAAGAAATAACTGATGATTATAGAACTATTGATGAATCACTGAAAGAGTTTAAAAGGTTAATCAGACTGCAACCAGATAAAATACAATGTGAGATAATGCGTGAAATAATTCCCGAAATTCCTATGAATGATTTTTGGAATTTATAGAGACCTGCTGATTTGATAGTTGCAAGTAGAAAGATAGTTTGTAATACACTTCAACAACAACTATTTTTGTTACATAAAGAAAAATTTTCAAATCTACCTGTACCATTATGTTATCGCCCAGCAGATACTCGACGACAGAATATTGAAGTTGAGATTCCTGGAACTGATGAAAAACAAAATCTTGTGTTAAATGATATTGTTTTAGTTCCTGTCAGTGCTGTTGAGAGCGCGTTAACGACGGACAAAATTCCGTGGACACTAGGATACGCTATAACGATTCACTCGTCACAAGGATTAACTATTTCTGATACAAATATCTGGATTGTCGATGATAGAATCGAGTGGTCAAATTTAGTTTATCTCGCAGTGTCTCGAGTTAGAAGAATATCTCAGCTGCGGAGGGTTATCATAGACTTCACCGACACCGATGATGTAGTTAATATCGACTTCGTCGTCATCAAGAAAAAATTATCTGGTTATAAGCAATGTGACCACAAAATAAAAAAGAATCGCAACTTTGATATCGATGCTAAATTTATTATGACACTGAAATAGAGACAAACAGTCATACATATAATTATGTTATTATAAAGGATATACAATTTATCAATTTTTTAAAAAAAAGAAAGAAAACATATTTATACAATTTTATAAAGTGTATTGGTATTAAGGCCATTAGGATACAAAGTATCTAATTTCTGAATCCATTAAGTTTCTTTTATGAGTCTATTCATGTCTCCATGCACAATATCTATTGGCATGAAAGAAAAATCGAGTAGAGAGTGATTACTGGTATTAAAATGTGTTGAAATATTAGAGGAAAACTGAGGATATAAAAATTTCTTTCAAGTTTACCAATCGCTGCTTTACCCCTCCAATATCCTCTTGGGCTATAATAAATCAATTCCATTATTATGATAATCATCAGCTGATTAATTACCAGCCCTTAGCACTAGTTTACCTTTCATCGCAGATTTTACTAGAAAGCTAGCAAGTTTTTCTCTGAGAGATTTATTTTTTATGGAATTTAACGAGTGAATCAACTTCACATCTGCAATATGTCGTTGTTGTAAATCTTTATTTTTATACACAACATCATGAACGTGACACGCTTGATCAATCGCATTTATTGGATACTCTCCAGGTTTTGGTTGATCTCGTTCGTCAAGTCGGATATCAAGCCGGGTTCCAGGATAACAATAATTATATCCAAGAAGATGTTTTTCTCCTGGGTATTTAGCCCATGGAGTCCCTGGTAATTTTCCCAGTGAAGCAGCGATATCACCACCTGTCTTCGTACGAGACGAAATAAATCTGTATTTGCTTGTACCACATTTCACACACTTGTCTGTAAGTGTGCCCTTTTTATTTTTTGTTATTATTGTTGTTATTCCACTGGTGGGGGTGGATGCTCAGCATCGAACACAATATAAATCCATATTATTTATTATATTTGTACAACATGGATATTATTGACTTTTCAGCGACACGAAGGCAGGAGCCAGTCAAGCATCATCCAGCACTACCAAATTCTATCAGAGCAATTATCATAGGTCCATCTGGGTCTGGTAAAACACAATTATTGCTTAATCTGATAATGAGATGGCTCAAGTGGGATAAGTTATATTTAGTGGCACCATCTCTAGATGATCAGAGATGTTAAGAAGTACTTACAGATTTTAATGAAAACTCAAAATTGTTGGACGAGGATGATAATGATATTATTGATTATATGGCAGATATTAATGAAGCCCCATCTGTAGATGACATCGATGGATTTATTAATAATCTCGTAGTATACGATGATCGATGATGTGATGCTGGACAAACAATCAAATCCAGCTCGGATATTTTCTCGAGGCAGACACAAAAATACTGACGTGATTTATGTTACTCAGTGATATACACAAATACCTAAAGTGATCAGAGACAACTGCAATATTTTAGTTGCATTTAATGGAGTCGATACACATACTCTGCGAAATATTCATCAAACTTGGTGTTCAGGGGATATGGACATGATTAAGTTCAAAAACATCTTTTCAAAAGCACAAGCTACCCCACATGGATTTATCACGATAAATTTACACGATCCTCCGTCGAGATATCGTATAGGTCTCGATAACAATTTGTGGTTGACACTACAGCAGCAGAGAGAGTGACGACCAACAGTGAGTGTCCGGGTACTGAAATATACACGCCATAAGAAATGAAAACAAACGTGTGATAAAGTAACAAAATGACCTAACCCAATTAGAGAAATCTCGGCTGGTTAGAGGCTTCGGTTTGGCGTTATTGATCTTGTATTTTTAGTTTTGTAAAAACCTTTGTTTTTCGTAAATAAAGACTCGAGCAAATGGTCTGTTCACCCTCTCTGCTGCTAGAGCAATGCCATCTGCATACATGAACTTGCGCGACTTACTTGCTACTTTCTACGTACAACTTCTTACTAAATTATTATTTGGTTGGATTTTAATGACACATTGAGCACTATATTGGCTATAGGTTGAAGAAGAAACGGAAGTAAAGTGCCTTTCTGAAAGACGCCCAGACACAGCTGACTCTGACTTGCCTGGGAAAGTATTGAAACTGCTACCTTTGGATTGCGTATCTTATGCTTTAATAAATAATCTACCGCAGTTCCATATTATAATCTAGCATTTTCTGATTACAATTGTAATCAAGCATTTTCTGACTAAAAGTAATTGTAATACAATGTAATTAAGATTATTTTGTAAATAAAACATTATTTTTGGCATGCACATACGCTTACGATACGATGTGAGCTGATTTTAAATTACTTCAAAACTGGACAATACACAGGAAATTAGTTCAATTTGAAGGGTTTCTGCATGTTATAAAATTGCATGGTTTTAAGTCACGCTACAATTTTTATCTCATTTATGATGTTTGTTTCTATGTGTGTTTTCCAACATGAATTGTAGTCTACAGAACATATACGCATTACAAATACAAATTCCAGATCAAATATTAATGCGTGAAACTAAATTGATAGACATCTGTTAAATAGCACAATACCTAATGTACTTTGCTTGGAAGATGACACAGATTACTCTAGTTAGACTGAGGGTAAAAGTGTCTCTCAGTAATCATCTGCTTTCATATCAAATGTGACCGACAAAGTCCAAAGTGGATAAAGTTATAAGCAGTCCATACGTATTAAAATACTAAGTCCTAACAATGAATAAAGTTACAAATTTTCATAAGTAATTATAATTGATTCGATTGCATTTGAAAGTAATTGTAACTGAATCGATTACATTTGAAATTGTAATTGAATCGATTACATTTGAAAGTAATTATAATTTAATCAATTACATTTGAAAGTAATTGTAATTAAATCAATTACATTTGAAAGTAATTGTAATAATTACATTTGAAAGTAATTGTAATTAAATCGATTACATTTGAAAGTAATTGTAATTGAATCGATTACATTTGAAAGTAATTGAATCGATTATATTTGATAGTAATTGTAACTGAATCGATTAAATTTGAAAATAAATTGTAACTGAATCAATTAAATTTGAAAAGAAACTGTAACTGAATAGATTACATTCGAAAGTAACTAATTCAGTCGATTACAGTTGAACGTAATTTTAATTCAATCGATTACATGTGAAAGTAATTGTAATTCAGTCGATTACTGTTGCAAGTAATTGACCTGATGTCTGTTCAGCAATGTAATCATGTGAATACATACATTCACGAGGACCAAAGTGATATTGTTTCTGTGAAGGCATGCAAGAAAATATACATCAGTAGCATCAATTAATTCATGGGATTTTGTAGACCTTGGTCTTTAGAATATTTTACCATTTTCCTTATATCCAAGTCAAATAAGTCACTGTTCTTTAAGCAGTGTTATGAAGGTGATCAAACAACCATCTCTTCATTATTTAACGTTTCTAAATAACTCGCGGTTTCATTAATCGATGCTTAAATCTTGTACTGAGGTTAATAAACTGTTTTTTTTTTCCCTTTTGTTAGAATATTTACCATTTTCCTTTCGTCCAAGTCAAATAAGTCACTGTTCCTTAAGCAGTGCTATGAAGGCGATCAAACAACCATCTCTTCATTATTTAACGTTTCTAAATAATTCGCGGTTTCATTAATCGATGCTTAAATCTTGCACCGCGGTTAATAAACTGGGATTTTTTTTTCCTTCTTGTTAGAATATTTTACCATTTTCCTTACATCCAAGTCAAATAAGTCACTGTTCCTTAAGCAGTGCTATGAAGGTGATCAAACAACCATCTCTTCATTATTTAACGTTTCTAAATAACTCGCGGTTTCGTTAATCGCTGCTTAAATCTTGTACCGCGGTTAATAAACTGTTTTTTTTCCTTCTTGTTAGAATCAACGCTGTCAAATGATCCGCGATGTTCATTTGTCCTTGAATGTTATTGTTAGCTATCTAAACGTTGCCAGATAAATTGCAGTCTTTATTTAATGCTGTACGGTGTATAACTACCTAAATTTCGCAATATTAAATTGTCGGAATACCCGAGTTTGTTGTTTAACGTTGAGTGTTTTACCGCTGTTTATTAACATTAAGCTGAAAACACAACTTTTAAGCCTTGTAGTAAATTGGGAACTTAGTCCATTAATCAACTTTGTAAAATGACCTGCGGTTTATTTTTCCACGTTGATCAAATTGTACCTCTGAAAATAAAATGGATCATATCAACGGTGGTTCATCGTGGCTGATAATAAAATGTTGTTAAATGATCTGAGATTCTTTATTTTAGATTTAAGTTTCTACTGTAGGTATTTTTTATTGTTGGTAATGAAGCGTTTCAATGTCCTTATTCAACGCTATTCAATGAATTTCTATTTATTATTTGGCGTTGTCAGGCGACTTAAGGTTCATCATATATTGTTCAATAGTTCACACTTGCTGAAGTTTTTTTCTAAGTGAGCTCGGGCTTCTAATCAAAGATGTAAACTGGTTCTTAAGTAATTATTCACCTCTCATGTATTGTCCTGGGCCTATTGCGGGGCCAAATTTCGGCCCCATTTCCAATGCTAAAAATGGTCAATTGTTTTCAATATTGAGTGTAAACAGTTTCCAGTCAAAACCTTTTAAAAAATCCATGTCCTTGACTATATAAACTTTGGGAGAGAAATTATTATAGCAACTGTAGCAAGAGATCTAACAAATCAAGTAACTGTCACAGGGTCAATGAGGCTGTTTAGTTGCAATGACTTCTCTCTCCAACCTAAATAGGCCGAAGATGATTAAAAATAAGGAGACGTGAGTGTATAAAGTTAAGAATTATGATGTTCAAAATAGTCCTTTTAAATTCCTGTGTTGCATATTTTCATTTCCGATGATTAAAATACTGATGAAATGCTATGAAAACTTTATAAAACATCTAAACTTTACTTATTTTGCTTCACTACAGAAGTTGTATAACAACGCAACCTCGAAAATACAGTTCTGTTGACATTATGCAAAAGTTGCCATAGCATTAGTCATGTTTCTTGGATGAAATAGTGGATACAATGATTAATCTTTGTAGTACTGGACATGGATGCTCCCGCAAAGTTATAATTCGCGACTGCTTAGTAGTAATGGACATGGATACACAATTGCGTCTGATTGCACTTCAAAGTTAAACCATTCCCTTTTAATTAGCTCTACTGGTGTTACACCAGAATAGATTATGGAATGGCTTTTTGTCTGTTGTCCGTCTTACAATACTGCTTCGAGGATTGCTATAACTTCTATGTACACACTTCATCCCATGTTCTAGTTAAGGTTCTAAATGAAAATAGTACCTCGCGGACATCTAATATGGCTGCCACAGCGGCCAACTTGAAAATCTTATTATCGCCACTTCTGTTAATGGAGGGTCTTGTCAACATTAGGATTTCACTAAAATACTTCTGCTGATGTCTAATTGGTCCTGAATGAAACTTATGCCAAACTGATGTCCAGTATTGCTGCAATGAGGGCTGTCTGGAAAATCTTGTTGTCTTGTACCTCTTCTAAAGCATCGCTCTGGTGGCCTAAGTGGTTAGAGCGTCTGTCTCGGGTGTGGGACGTCGCGGGTTCGAACCCCGGCCGAGTCATAACAAAGACTTATAAGAATGGTACCTACAGCTGCCTTGCTTGGCGCTCAGCGTTAAGAGGTTAATGTTAGGACTGGTCGGCCTGGTGTCAGGACATGTCTGCGGCATGATGCCCCAGTGCTAGACATCATAAACTGCCACGCTGCAGACATCGTAGTGATATGACTGGAAAATTGTTAAAGCTACGATAAAAATCTAACACACACACACACACACACACACACACACACACACACACACACACACACACTTCTTCTGCATGTATGGTATTCACAATGGGATTTTCCAAAAGACTTTTAAAGACGTCTAAATGGTCCTAAATGAATGTGGTGCAGATCATGCATCCAATATGGCCGCCACAGCGGCTAATTTGAAAATCATTTTATTCCTAAGAAAACATATTAGAGATGGTTTCAACACGCAGTTAAAAACAAGAATAAATGATTATATCTTGAACTTATGGAAATTCATTTCGGTCAGAGAAACATCAGTTCCTTCGAGGGAAATTATTGTTTCAAGGATCATTGGAGAATTTTTGGCGAGAATTTTTTCGATATCAGTGCTAGTTCTGGCAATTAGGGACCGAACATATTGAATTTTCTTTTAAAGGGGTGTGGGTGAAGCGGTGAATTTTTAAAAATTTATTTCCGGCCTCCAAATAGCTTTAAAAAATCTCTTGTTATATCCATTATATTAGCTGAATATATATATATATATATATATATATATATATATATATATATATATATATATATATATATATATATATAAGTATATATATATATAGTATATATATATGCCACACACACACACCTGCTTAACCAATCACTGTGAATACGAGTAAAATTTCATCGCCATTGTGACCCAAAACGAACCTTTGCGTTGATTGAATGGCCCAATTAAAAGTTCTCTTCCAAACATGGTCATTATCGCTCGATACTACAGCGGGCACTTTCATTGATGGGTAGAAGACTAGATGCGTACTTACGAAAAACAAACAAATCCTGGCATAAAGCAGCTGCGGGTGATAAAGGAGTATAGCGGATTCTCGCCCTTGGTTTGTCACAATAGGGTTTATTATTTAACACATGATATTTCATTATTGTTTATGATCATTCATGCAATTAACAGCAGTGCTTTAATGAAGGCTGGCTTAAAATACACGTTTAATTATTACAGTTTGCGAAAAAATACAGAGATTCACTAATGTTAAGTGATCCGCGGTCCATATTTGACTCAATGATTCACTATTCAACATTGAAAAATGATGCAGTTTCGAAATAATGCCACAGTGACGTCTATATTTACCCACGATTTATTATTTTACGTTGAAAATTGAGCAGTGGTCATTGAATTCGCCATTTTGTTGCTTGCCTTCCGTCTTGCTAGGTGGATATTTTTGTGGCATGCTTCACCAAAGTTGTATATGGAACCAAAGCAACTGCTTGATTCTTCCTGCATCTAAAACTTCACAAAGCTAGTACAGACAACGAAACTGAGGAAACGATTTTGGTCCAATGCTATATATGTTCTGTTAAAAATATTTTCTTCTATAGCAGACATTTTGCTCCATAAAAAACCAGATGGATAAAGACTTTTGTTTCCTCAAGAATAACTAAGCCAACCAAACTCAAGTTCTAAGTTATACGAGTCGTAATTACTTGCCACATGCCAAGCACAGAGCAGGTCAAAGATAATTAGCGTGAGATGAAGTTTTGACAAAATCAAGTGAACTTTGCTGTTTGGTGCGCGACCACCGGTTGTGGTATCAACGTTCGCAATCACCTGTTACCAGCCGTTCCAGCGACTCTGACAAGAACTGCGGTGCAAGATTGCTGCAATATCACGCAGCTTTTATCGATATCATTTATACTATCATGCGAGAAGGATTTTTACTCAGCCGTGGCATACCTTTCCTGGCCAAAAAGGGTGAAACGCGTTTAAAAATACCATCAACATGGTTGCCTACCAGCCAATCTGTGGTGGTGCGTGTATACGTTTCGTCGTTCAAGGAAACATAAAGTTGACTTCATTACACAGGGCAGCGAAGAGAACCGTGGTTTTTTTTGTATATTTATGATTCACATGTCGCTAGGCTTTACCCTAGCCTGGAAAGAGCGTCTCAGTGAAAGAATTAAAGTGTACGTTTGAGCAATCCTAGGCTCACAAATTTAAATGCTTACTTTATAGTGGCGGGGGGTGGGAGTGTAGGAAAACCATTAATACACAAAAATAGGTTCTTGCAAACGTAGTATGCATGATTGGCCAAGTTCAGAACCCTTTCCCCTCAATCTGTTAAATAAATACAAGCCATTATTCGGACACGCCAAAAGAAAGATAAAATCGTGAGGAGCGGAATCTATATTCTCCTAACGGACATGGAGCTTAAAGTTGGCAACTATGAAGGGTATAACGAGCTTCTTTATAGCGGACGACAGCATAACGATGGGTACCTGTGTTGATATTAATTCGATAAGGATGCCTGTACTTGTATCAACTTGCAATAACTACCCCATGCTCAGGTGCAAAGCACACTTCAATAGCCGCAGCCAACGAAACATGAAGAGGTCGGCCCTTACCCTTCCATGCAGGCAGAGGCGGCACGAAACAGCACTATGATGCAAAAAAAAAAATAAAAAAAAAGAAGTCGAAAAAGCTGAGGAGCACAAAAAAAAAAAAATTTGAGAGTAGTCATTGGGTGACATTGCAGTGTGGATTTAGCCATGCTTTTTCGCTCATCTGCATAGTGAGATCGAACAACAGCAGTGCTAGAGCGATGACAAGCAACACGAGGTTTCCGGCCACCAGCCGTCCTCAGCAAGAATGACACGATTGACCCAATAATTCCGGGCAGAGTCGTTGCCGCTTTATCTGCAGGTGGGTTTAACATACCAGCCAGATTCTTCAGATGCTTTTAATGATGTAAAGGAAACCCAAAACACCATTGTTGAGACCAACAGCCCATGGACCATATATCAAAACTAGCTGTTTACTGTCAGATTTCCCATCCTCGGTGGCAGCGATGTTACTGTAGTTGGCACCGCCAGACTGAGATTTACAATTACTTTGAGTGATGGTACAGGAGTTCAAGCAGATGACAACCGTACAATCGTACCGCGCCATCGTCAAGAAAATAAGTGTCAAGCTCGAGGGCAATGAGTTGACCAGCATCGACGACGCTGACATTTGGAGCGCGTAGAAAGATCTCTGGCTGACTGAAAAGAGAGGGCCAACGCGGTCTATCAGGGCATACAGAACTAGAACACAACTGCTATAAAATGTCGGGGATGACTATGCCAATCCGAATACCAAGCCAGACGCCTCAATCGCTGCTGCATTTGGGACCCGCTACTTCGTGCCACTATACCTGTTGTGGGAAGAGGCTCTAGCTGCTATCGATAGACATTGGTGAATCAACAGAAGACCACACCCTCCATGGATTAGGAATGCGCATCAGAAACGCTGTGAGGTACCGCAGCTCAAATGCAGAAAACCGGTTGATTTTATTTGTGTTAAATTTGTGCGGGTTCGCCAGCCTCGAAGAGAAACAACTGGACTGAAATACATGGGTGAGGAATCTCTATGCGCCTGTAGAGCTGAAGAAAGGCAACGCTGTGCCACTGCCCCTGCGTGGTCTTTCACCGTGGCTGATAGGTTTGACACCCTATGCTAGCCATCTATATGCCTAGTTTCTGGCAGTTGTACCCCGCGCAGAACCTTAATTTGTGAGGAACTACAGATTGTGCCTGAAGATACTAAGCAACAGCCCTGTGGTATTTTTACCCATTACATCACTCATTGAAGCCGAAGAGCTCGTTAAGTTATTCAGCAGCTTCCACGGCCAAAATGAGCTGTTGTTGTTTAACTGTTGCGACTGCGGTATTCCATGTTGGACATGTCTCTCTATGCAGTATACTCGCTGTTGAACATGTTTAATTGATTTGTGATCATAGAATACAAAGGTTACAGTTTATGTACTCACCCTCAAAATCAAAAGCCAAAGGCAAAAAGAAATGGAGAAGTCTATCTGTCCAGTAAACTACTTAACAGTTTATGAATATTCTGTATCATACATATACCATTATACTTTTTTAAGTAACTACACTTGTATAAGAATTTAATATATACTTATTATATGCTCATTTTTTTTTCTCCGTTAACTTTACACTGTCAGAATCATGTAGGTTTTTTTTCTTCATGTTACACAGCTTTTTTTTCAATGACATGTGTGTCTTCAAGTAGTATAGTGTATCAGGAACTACTTTGCAAACAAGCAATATACGTTCATGTAGCAAACACTTTAGCTTTTGGTTTATTAGATTTGTTTGTGGATAAACTAAACAAGCTGTTTCGTCCATTTGAAAGTAGAGATGATAAAGTTAACGATGTCATGAGTTCATTGTGTCACCAATGAAACTTTAAAATAAGCAAATGAATGAATGTGATATTCGCAATGTCAACAATAAATGTGTGAGATGCAGTAATTGAAAATACCATTCTGAACATTTAAACAGTTATTTATGAGAAATATTCGTGACTTTTCGCAAATGGAAAGGTTCATACTGTGACCAGTGCTCTCTCGGGTCTATTAAAAAATCACAGAAAAGCATAATGAAGCCAAGGGCTATCGCATATGTATCAGAGATGTTCCATTTTACAAGTCAGTCAAAACACTAAATTCGGGGGAAAAAAATGGAACTGAAGGTTTAGCTTTTGGTAGGAAACTAAGGGCATCAGGGCTAATAAGCCAAGACAATAAGAAGTATTATTTCCGCTGGCTAAACGGACTGTCATACAATAGCTGCTTTGCAATTTTCCCCCATTTAACTATTTTGATACAATGTTAGGCCAGCGATAGAAGCCATATACTATATGATACAGGTCATAGTTGGGGTCCCTCTTTGATAAACAAATTAAAAACTCGTGAATACATGCCAAAAAGAAATGAAATTGTCCACAGACTATGGATTAATAACAATGCTGAATCTGTAAACAATATGATCAAAACAGCTATCAGATATACACACAAAAAATGTACACTGTTATTGCTGCAAACTGCCTATACTATTACTCAAACATGGCCTCTTTTGATCTTCACACCTTCAGCGCCACAACTCCACAGTGTCTGCAGAAAGCAAATTTTGCTTTTGTCTCAATACCACATTTAGTGTGGAAGTATGTTCTGCCCCCTGTATTATCTTCAGATGAATTTTACAGTACTTTATGATACAACCCTTATTGTACTTTTAACTGCACCCAATCAACAGCCAGGTACATGTGTTACACCCAAAAGGCATGTTTATATACTGATGCATACTCTTTTTTCATGAACAAATTAATTGGTAGTCTACTTGTCAAGACCTAACAGGGTATGGGGTCATGTGGGTAGAGACTGGAGCAAGACAGCACTTTAAAGGTTCCCTGAGAGTTTTGGTGGGAGGTAGGGTGGGGCCAAATTTCTTGTCATGGGTGGGCATAATTAGTATGTAGTTATCATTTTACAGGTATATATCCATTGAAAAACATTATTTGTGATTATCTGCTTTGACCATGGCCACTGAGAAATGATACTCTTTTGCTAAATGCATTGTTGAACTCTGTGTGCATGAGTAGGGTGAACTGACCTGAATATTTTCAAGAGTAAGATATCTTTAAGAAAAATTCCTAAGACATTTCAGTAAAATTGTGTCAGCCATTCTGAAAAAATGTAAAATGGGATTTCCATATGGTTATATAAGCCTCACCACTGCCAGGGGAGCCATCCCATGCAGAAGTTGGTTAGTTGGTTGTTATGGGTTTAACACCATTTTTCACCACATGATAGGCTATATAATGGTGGCTAGTACATTTGGTGGAAGAAGAACCCAGAAAAACCTCCATGAAAAACCACCAACCCATGTGAAACCACACAAAAGTAAGTTAAAGCATGTCCTAATAACCACTTTTACCAAGTTTGTTCAAAATTGGCTAAGCTGTTTTAGCAAAGAAATCAAAAATAGGTTTTCCACCTGGTTGCTAAGGAAGCAATTTGACTGCTATGGAAGCCACCACAAACACAATTATGACAGAGCATGTCCTAAGAAAAAATTTGATTGAAATTGGCTAACAATATTTTTCCAAATGGATACTATGAAAGCCATATTGTTTTTGGTGGCCACCATAGACACAATCTTGTTGAAGTATGTACTAAGAAATATTTCTTCCAAGTTTGATCACAGTTGGCTCAGTTGTTTGAGAGAAACTGAAACAGGTCTTACACCCATTTGCTAATGAAGCTACAATATTGCTAGGGTGGAGCAACCCCAGATGGAAGTCTGGTAAAATGTGTCCAAAGAATTGTTCCAACCAAATCTGATAAAAACTGATTCAATCATTTCAGATTAAAGCTGAAAATTGGCTTTTTACCTGGATGTGAAGGAAGCAACATCACTGCTATGGGAGCCACCCCACACAATTTTGATAAAGCATGTTTTATACAAGTCAAAAAAGGTTTTCTGCTTGGTTGCTAAGGGAGTCACCCAAACGTTTTTTACAGAGCATGTCATAGGCATTTTACTTACCAAGTTTGATAAATACTGGATCAGATGTTCTTGAGAAAATTTCAAAAAATAAGTTTTCTATACGGGTTGCCATGGAAGCAAAAAGGTGGTCTCCATCAGGTGTCTTTAATGACATGCTGGAGTACAAACTGGTTCTGTTCTACATCCCCATGCCTGCTGGGGGACTGGCAATTGTAGAATTTAAATAGCTGATTTCTATATCTATACCAGTGAAATATCTAGTGTTTAAAATAACTAGTATTTATACTCCAAACAAGGTAAAACCATTTTTAAATGTCACAGCAGTAAATTCATAGTTACTTTCTTAAGACTTTATAAACACAAGCACCTGCAACCATGACAACAGTGCATAAGTTTTGTAAAGCGAGGGGTCAATTCTGATGGCCAAGACAGACATTCTAATTCTACTCTCTTCTGAAATAAATAGGAACTGGAAATGAAGCACAATGATTACAATTTAATGATATTATTCATTTATTCTGAATTTTTCTGAAGTGTTCAGAAATCTTTTAACATCGAGGCATATTAGTACATGCACACAGAACTTAAAAAAGTTTTAATTTTCATCACAATTTGTGCTGAATAAAAATTAAATTTATGATGGACAAAAGTAAATTATATAAACCTGTTGTGCTCCAAGTATTACCTATACAAACTGTAAAAAATACAATTACTGAAATAGTATCCAACCTTGGAATGCAATATCTGATCTACAATTTGACAGAGTTCTATTATTAGACAATAACAACTTGTCTACAACATAACAGATGCAAGCCTGATCAATAGCACCAGAAAATATTCAACAACCAAGCTGTGACACAATATTTACAAATCATATGTATCTGGATATAAGTCAAACTGCAAGCTTCACAGACCCAGATCTACTGTCACATAATGTGCTGGCAGATCTGGGTCAATGCAGTTTGTTTGGACTAATCTGCAGGACAAACAATATAAACCCTGATTAGCCTGTGCATTATGCGACATCAGATCTATCTAGGTCTATGTCATTTTAAGCTGGTCTTGGCTTATAAGAGAACATATACAGTATGTATATACCTGATAACTGAATATGTAATTGCTCCAGAGAAAATCATAGAACAAGAGTAATTAACAATGTATATGGACATGTATATGCATTCATCATATAATTTCAAATTACATACCTGATCAAAATAATTAAATGTAAAACTTATTAAATTCCATTGATGTCCGTAAGGTCAATGCAAAATCTAAGCATAATAAATCTAACTGGATAATTGCATAGTTTTCAAATAATATGTCTTCCCTCAGTACATAAGGTACCATAAATGGTACACAATTTAATGCCATCTGCAAAAGAAATACCATTTCTGAACCTGTACAAGTTAATCCTTTGAATCCCAAATCATCAGATTTCTTCCTTGGAACAACTCAAGCATAATATAATTTTGGTAAATATACAAATAGTGTAACAGTGAAATATTATGACTAGATCATTCGGGAGTTTCAAGGTAATTAAACAAGTTGATTTACACTGATAATCTTAAAACCACAACTAAGTTTGGCTTAGGAATGTCATATAAAAGCATGGATTTTGTGAGAAATCAAAACTGTTAACACTCAGACATACAAAAATGTAAAAAAACCCCAATTTTTTCTGTTTTTTGGCTGTTCACACCAGTACTGATAACTTTAAGTCTGATGGGACTCCTTTTTTAATAGATCGATTATCATATGATTCTAGTAAAAGGTAACAATAAATGAGAATTTTGCAGAATGTCTTGCTTGCAGTATAACTGCATATTCCAAACACCCTGCAAAGTCAATAAAGTGTGAAAAGTCACAAAAGTGTGACCTCCTTTCTTGCCACTGATATGCAGCACTCTCCACCCCTCAAGTTTCATGACTGTGTTTGCAACGGTATAAGAAAAACTGAGCTAAATGCAAAAACTCAATCTTAACGACTATGCCAACAACAATGATAATGTTGGAAAAATGATACTTATGTCTTGCCTAGGCAAGAAAACATTACGATATACTGTGCCCAGAAGCCCTGGAAAACTAAAATTTCAGCTTAGGACAAAAGTATATGGTATCTGTTGACCATTTTCTACCAATCTGATAAACGTCATTTTACAAAAACGAAAATGCCAATGAATGGAAATTACTTTTATGTTATCTGAGATTTTAAAACTGTTCTCTTAAGTCTAAATAAAGTTGCTTTTCATTTTAATAATGGTTTTAAATCTTTGTTGTGATGCAAGTGACATGTCAAAAGTTCAACTGTAGTGTAACTTCAAATAGCTATAGAAATTTGGACCACCGGTATGCTTCACTCGGTAATTAAGATTTATAACAAATTTCCACTTCTGAGTTGGAGTCAACTTCCAATGAAATTCATTGCAAATATTTCATGTTATTTTTCAGCTTATTTGTTAATTTTAGGGTCAAACATAAAATTGTCATTCATTAACCTGACTTGCACTAATCCATAGAAAAATCCAAGCTAACATTATTTTCATATAAAACAGACATTTCAAAAGTGTTTAACATGAGTATCACAGTTTCAAAGAAATAATCAGAGAATTTTACTTACTGAATTGCAAACACACAAAGAATTCTGACATTAAGACAAAGGGAGATTGTCAAGTAATTTCAAATGCAACGTATTACATACAAGTTTGTATCTCATACAAAAATAATTCCTACCAATACACGATCCTTTATCTCAAATCTTGCCAAGTATTCTATTATCAGATCAGATGCTCATTTCTCTGTGCCCAAATTATCCATTTGAGGGACAGAAATCTTAAATGCATGATAAAGGTATTGACTCTTACAAACTTAATGGTACCATATTTATTCACTTATTAGTTTTAAAGTACCAATACAATGCTTGTAAAAAAGTTTGACTTTGTCTAATTTTTAAAAATGTAAACTGTACAAATTATGTGAGTCATAGTAACAATATGTACACAGTATTACATACATGTTTTGTTCTGAGTCAGTGGAAAGAACAAGTTTAATATGGTGTAAGGTTACACCAAAGTCATCAGGCACTGACATATTTACACACCATGAGTTCTTCTCGACAAGGAACAAAATACAAATGCCATTTTGTATTTATTAAATGCCCTCTTCTTTAAATCCTCAAATACATTTAATTATAGAGAGTAAATAGATTGCATAACAAATCAGCATTTATAAATGTTTAATATGGTGCATACAAAAATAATGATGCATGGACATTGGGAAAACAATGAAGCAGTTCAAATCTGGGTTTCCAATACAAAAAAAAAAAATTGAAAATTTGTATTGATCACTAGATCAATCATGTAAAATTAAATGGGTATGAAATAATAATAATAATAGTAATAATAATAATAATATTAATATTAATAATAATAATAATAACAGGATGCCATCCTGGTACCAGTAATTGGCTGCTTAGTGTTAACATGGTTAGAGGATCCAACCCTAACTCAGACGGCGGAAAATGCCTAACATCTGATGGCAATTTGGACAAAAATGAAGGACATCCTGCACATCATGTAAGCAAAAGGGGATCAGGCAGCAACCAAACCAACACCTGAAAAGATAGGGTGAAATCAAAAGCAAAATAATTAGTTAAAAACCATCACCAAGCAATATTAAGGAAAGGAATCAAATTGTACCAGTTTTTGCACCTTTGTACACAGTAATTCACCTGACATTCAGTCAGCTTCACTGTACTAGTACTTACCGATAAAAGGTGATTGCATGATTCTAGCTAATATTTAAAAACAATGCTGTTATGCATCGTATGACAGAAAAATATGTTATGCATGCTATGACTGAATATACAATGTTTAACAGAAAAATATGTTGTTGTCAATGGTACAACAGAAGAATGAGCTGCTATGCATGGTATGATAAAAAAATAATTAATTGTAACATTATAGAGGATGGCAATGCTGCTGATGCAGTCATTACTAGTAATGTGATGCCTATGCATATATGTCTTGCTACCTGCTAATGCTTGTGTGGTGAAGAAAATGAAAATGCTGCAGAAGAGGTGAACAAAGTTTTAAAGTTACTTTTGCCTGCATCAAAGCATTCCCAGCACTGAGATACAAAATTATTCCTTGGATTTTTCTCACTGCCTTCTCTCATGACAAATAGTTATTTTTTGGTGCACTGTCATTTCTTTGTTAAAAACAGAGACAAAGCTATAAAATGCAATACTGGCAATTATTTTATTTCTGTGGGTATAATTAATTGTGTTTGGCAATAATGATATCTGCTGGCTTTGTAAAGCCAGTCAAGCTATGTTATGGGACATAACTCAAATTTCAATCAAATGAAGAAATGATTAGACTGGTTACCTCCCTTGATAAACAGCGGTTCTGTCTAGTGTAGTGCTTGGGAATGATACAATCTATAGAAATAGCTAACAGAATACAATTACAAAATTATTTTCTTGCAAAACATTTTATAAATCTTTTATTCAATTCTCTGTTAAAACATAACGAGATGAATGACTTAAAACATAATTCAGGTTTGATGTTGTTTGACGGATATTGGTATCTGCCTTATGATCATATATAAAGAACATGATAATCAATATCTTGCAAATCTATGTACATCAATCTGATGTTGTTAAATGTGGGTATTACATGAACCTCCCAAGTCATCAGTATTTTCAGTACTTTGATTTCTTTAACCATGGATTCTTTCTGTTAGGTCTGTGCATAGTAGCAACAAGAACATTCAGAATAATTAGTATCTCTTTCTTGGAGGCATGATGTGGGCAAAATCAAAGAAAACTTAGTCTTTATTTAGTAAATCAAGGTGCAATTGGATTAGCAGGGATTCTAAAGGAGTGACCTTTCTGACCAAACCCAGCTGGCCAGACATACAGACATATGGATGGACACAGAAGGGTTATACTACATGCCATACCAGTTATGGTAAAGCATAAAAAGAACAAGTCTCTCAAAGGGAATAATGCTCTTCTGGCTAAACAGAATTTTCCACCAAAAAACAAACCAAAACAAGATAAGACTTATTCTTCTTTTAAATGCAGAATGTTGAAACCATCTGTGATATTCTTAAACATTAAAACATTCCAAGACCAAACCAATGACCAATCTTCCAGAAGAAGTAGTATGAACAGGATGGCTGCTTGGTGGCCATTTTGGAGGTCAAATCAGTACTGTTTTCAAACAAGACAATCTAGGCTTCAAAATAAGTTTTCTAATGAATACTCTATGTCAATATGGCTTTTGATTTTTGGAGGACCAGGAAAAACAAGATTTTCAACATGGCTACAGTGGTGACCATACTGGATGTCAAGTTGGCAACATTTTCATTTAGGACCAACCGGACACTGAAAGAAGTCTGAGAAGCACCATTTTCAATCGGGGCCAGCTGGATCTGGGATGAATATGTCTGTAAAGTTTCATGGCAATCCTCCTAGTAGTTGAGGAGGAGTTGCAATAACAATTGAGCTAATGGATGGATAGACATCAGACAACAGGCCATCATATAACCTCTGCTGGTCTAAAGCTAAAACAAAAATCGCTACTCCCTCATTATAACACTGTCCATTGGCGCCAAAGAATAAACAGCCTTATAGTGAGATTGCCTTAGAGAACATTATACACATAATTTCACTACAACATAATGAAATGGGATCTATGATCATACCTGTCCTACAACAGAAATAGTGTAATAATGAAGGACCTTATAACAGAAATAGTGTTATAATGAAGGGCCTTACAACAGAAAGTGTTATAATGAAGGGCCTTATAACAGAAATTGTGTTATAATGAAAGGCCTTATAAAAGAAATGCTGCAATATGGAAGGGCCTTATAACAGAAATGGCATTACAATCAAGGGCCTTACACTGAGGGAGGAAGTGCTGTACAACAGTTCTTAAGTAAGAGAAACATAAAGAGACAGAAAGATAAAACAGAAAAAAGGTCAGAAATCCTTTATCCTTTTATTATAATGTCATTATATAACTGCTTTAAGTAAACATGTTAGATTTTACAGGAATTATACATATACATGAAATTAAAGGCAGAATATTTTATTCCAGTCTGTAGAAGGTCCCAAGATAATGATGACAGACTGGACAGTCATGGACAACATTCATCATACATGGCATACAGAATGGTAGAAGGCAACAGCCCATCCAACAGCTACAAGTAAAAGGCACATGCATCTATCAATAGACAAAACTACATAAATATGCTGTTCCAAGTGGGTGGAAAGAACACGTTTCATACGGCATAGGAATATGTCAAAGATGTCAGGCCGAGACACATGTTCCTATGCCATTTCAAACTTGTTCCCTCCCCTGACTTGGAACAAAACACTTATGTGATTTTGTATTTATTACATACCCCCTTTCTATTCACATATTTTTTAAATTTTTAAAAAAATGTATACTTTAAAAAATTAATTAGGCATCTGGAGTTTTAAGAAAGATATTGTACAACCCAATGAAAAATCCCCATATATGTAACCGAGGCTAGGCCTAGATATATACTGTGCAGTTGAATCATTGGTCCCTCTGCATTGCAGATAAGGATTTACTCTTCTGCATTGAATTTTTTAAAATGTTGTATATGAATGGATTCAAATTGGAGTCATGGGCAAGTGGATTTTTTTCCTTACTTCTCAAATGGATCGTAGGTTTTGGACCAGTAAGTTACCCTTTTTCTTACACTTTTCTTACTGAATGGACACTACTTCAAGCAAATTTCTGGGCAAATTTCATAAACAGGAATAAATAATACATTCAATTTTACAAAGAAAGCTCATTAATTTACAATACTTTCAAACTTTATATTTTTGTTTTCATTTAATGCAGGAAATTATTGATGCATTGAGATAAAAGCATATACTTAAAAAAAATTAAGGATCTGGTCTGTTTCTAATATGTGGACTAAATTTTAATATTCAAAATTCTAAACAATATTGGTGGTTATGTTTTCTTCTTTTTATTTTCTGCTTGGACAGTTGCAAGAATTTAAAATGTTAACAAACATACATTTCTGTCCATATGCCACAGTGATGAAAGTCTCAACAATACTGTAAGAAGATGTAATTCTTCAAAATTTGTGTCACAATCAAAACAGCTGCTGAACTCTATAAAACATCTACCTTTATGTTGCAAATGTTTGTTAGTTTATCCTCAGATTTACTAAATGAATTCGATTCCTCAGTAATATTAATCAAAATAAAATCAAAACTCCTCCTCTTAAAGTTCCTCCTTAAAAAATGTAATTCCACAGACCTTATTTTTTATCCTCAGAGGCTGAAATAGACTTTGGGTAAGTTGGTATTTTAGATGATTTACACTGTGGAATGTCACTTTGGAATTAAACATGAGGTAAAGTTCTCCAAATGTGGGGGCATTTCTAACCATTGCCTTCATTCTTGACATGACTCCCTTAGTCTTTCTTACTTTGTCTGGATTTTTTCAACTTTTAATACAACAGCTCAGTTGCAAAGTTCACATTCTCTCTCTCTCTCTCTCTCTTGTTTGATGTCACTATGTACATCAGCTTCATCTGAGAACTCACTGTCAAATATTCTGCCCAAAATATTGTTGTCCACCTCAACTAACTTTAATTTCTTGGTGGCAGATACTGTGAAATGCCAATAAACTTATCGCTACTTACAGTACTCTCCTTTTATCCCCAATGGCAAAAGCAGTCATTTTCACCCAATATGAATACATTTCTTAAAATTACAAATGTGACATTTTTTAATAATTTAAAATGTGTAGTGATAAATCATTCCTGACATTTTATAAGTGGAGGCTTATTGAACATTTCAAGTTGTAAAAGTAGTTCCAGGCTGGCTGTGCGATACAGAAGTTTTAGGTGTGCAATATGGAATCAATGATTGAACATCTGCATTGAATGCCAGATCAGCCATGTAGGATTAAATCAGTGTCTAATAAACCACCCTACTGTCTGTATTTTGTGTACACCAAGCAAAAAATCATAATTAGGACTCTTTAATTTTCACACAGAGTATTATATTCATTTTTAGTTCAGCATACATGTATGAATCAGGTAAAAAAAAAAATTATCTCTGATTATTTACATAAGACTCCTGAAGAAATACTTAACAAAAATTGTGCTAATAAAAAGTGTGTCCAGATAATATCGCAAAAAATATGTTGAATAGTGTGGTGTGTGCCTCAGTAATTTTATTCAAGTTGTAATGTATATGTAAAAGTGTTTTTTGAAGTTGCAGAAAAAGGGACCTGCTTTATAATAATGATCTGATTACAGAGTGTTCGCATATACCATTTAGAAATTTTTTTATGTGTACATGTACATATTGGGTACAGTAAAGCTTGTCTTGAACACAACTATTGTATGAGACAATTGTCTTTTTAAACCAATAACTCAATGCACAGATTTACTGACTTTACAGTGTTAGAATCTGTCATGAGAACTGCCAACTGTCTTGAGAGACCATGATTTTTGGGCAGAATGGGTGGTCTTTCAAGTTAGGTTCTGCTGTATTGACATACAGAAAATACACTATTATAGCAACTAAATTGGATGCATAAATGTGAATCTGCCATTCTTATCGAATCAGGAAACGCACAACAATTAAGTTTGACATGTAACTCGATCAATCTCTTTCATTATTTACGATCTATCAGATGACCCTAGAATTAATGTTATATGCAATACTGATTTCTCATAAATTAATGTGAGTGTGTGTGTGTGTGTGAATATTTGTGTGAGTTATTCCTGGATAGAAATATTTCTTTGAAATGTAGATTTGGTGTTAGTAAAACTAATTTAAATGATGCAATACCTGTTGCCATTGCATGACTGGCACTTTACCAGAAGGAAAATACCCCGACTGTACGACAAAAATTTTGTCCTCCCATTAGGACCAGAAGAGTGAACCACACCATACATGCCAATCATCTGTACTGCCACTCAAGAAAGCAGCCTAACTTTGTGGAACATAAGTGCAGGGCTGGAGGATGAAATCAGGCAATAGCAACAGGTAAGCATTAGATCATTAAAATTAGTTTACCCCAACCCCCACCCCACCCCTACATTTTAAACAATAATACCATACCTGTTGCTACTGCATAGCTCGATTAGACTATATGGTGGGACATTAGTCAGTATGGTGTGATATTAGTATGGTGGGATATTAGTATGGTGGGATATTAGTCAGTATGATTGGATATTAGTCAGTATGGTGGGAGGCTAGATAATCCCACAATTGGCAAATAAAAAGCAAACACAAGGATAACTCACCCTCCTTGAAGAGTTGGTGACTACTACAGGACAGAATCCACATGGGCCACTCACTAAGTGAAGATGAATAGGCCCTGAGAGAAAATGTCTTTGCTTTGTTGGACTAATGAGCAAAGGTAAAAGGACGAGAAAGTACTGGTAATATAAGAATGCCAAAATCTGATGTTCATCACATACTCAAAAGATGAGTGAGATAGATAGGTCCATAAGGCAGCAATGGATGAAACCACATGGGCTTTAATTTTCATGAAAGACAGGACCCTATCAGAAAGGAACTGGTAAGCTCTCTTGATAGGTAATGCAAACCACTGAGAAATGGTGGAGGCTGAAATATCAGTTGAACATTTAATGGGCAGTAAAAGACACTTCCTACCCTTCCTTCTCCATTTAGAGACTGCCAAGAAAAAACATAGAGCCTAACTGGACATAAAAGTCTATCGTGACCATCTCCAGTACAGATAATGCTGAGATTGGGGACCTCAGTCTGGAGTGGAGCAACTGATGGGATGGTTTTTGTTACCAAAACTCACGGTGGTTAAAAGAGAGAAACTTATTTTTAATTTCCATTCAACCTGATACAGCCCAGCTCTATGGATTGGGCAGGAAGCTCACTTCTTTGTCTCACAGATGCTAAGGTGATCAAGAAAACCACCATGTGGGAAAGGTTCTTGAAGGAAGATTAACCCATAACCCAAAGGATCATAGGGTTTTATTTTAAAAGACCACACGACACAAGAAAGATTTCATATACACATTAGACAGCAAGACACTGTTCTCTGCAGTTCAAAATATCTTGTCAGTCTGCTAAGTGAGAATCTGATCAGAACGCTGGCCTTTAAAAATTTTCACTCACTGTGGGACAGTTAGCATCGACCTATTTCCTACTGCACCAATCCATCTGGCATCATACACCTTAGACATTTATCTCCTCCTGGACCAAATGATGCATGTGACAACTTTTGATCAACAAGTTTTCTTTGTGTGGAGATTGTTTGAAATGAGCCCAGTGTGAAAGTGGATAATCTATCGGCTGATGTGTAGGAGACAGCCCCTGTGCTGTAACAGGAGGTCACTCCTCCTAAGTAAGGTCCTCTTGGTCCAACAGTAGATTGAGAAGATCACTGAACCATGATCACTGGGGCCACAGAGTAGCAATCAAAATGAGCAGAGCAGTGGAGTGCCTTACTTTGTGTAGAACCTGTGGGATCATCCTGAAAAGGTGGGAAAGTGTAAGCAAACAGACAATTCCTCTTAAGGCTGAAGGCCTCCACTGTTGTTATGGAGGGAAGATTCTTCCCCAGACCATGAACTCTGAAGAATCAGTCCTTCCCACTCTGGATAGGTGCCCTCATGAGGGGCATGTGACTCGGTCTCTGCCTTTATTGATGAGAGAGGGTGCTGCTCCTCTCTGAGGAAAAGTCACAACTTGCTCTCTGTCATAGTGGAAAAGTAAGGGTGGTGCTCCTTTCTCTTGGGAGAGCATGATTTGCCCTCTGACCTCACAGAATGGAAGGGTGTAGCTCCTCCTTAAGGGGATGGCATGACTCACTCTCCCCCCATTTATAACCTCCCTTGGAAGGGGGCCCACTAACCTTAGGTGGCTCTTGAGAGAATTGAGTAATCCAGCTTTACGACCCAAGGGACACAGAATGAGAACCGAGAAAACTCTGAAGAGCATGAAGATACCTTAATAAGTGTATTTACTCTCAGCAAAATCTCAGGTCTCATCCAACTAATAACTAACAGAACGGACAACCATCTGTTCTCTTACAGTGTGTGCAGGATAAACAAGCTGGGTGTGTCCAAGATGGATTTCCTGTGACTACACCTGCCCCCACCTTGCTTACATATAGTGTGTTTTCTCATTCTGAAAATCTGAAAAGAATATGATTTTTTTTTTACACAAATAACTTTTATGCAGAAAACAGGATACACATGGCAACATGCTGACTTAAGTCTACACTAATTAAACACAACTTTCAGTGAGAAGCCACCTAACTTGGGTGTTTTCACAAGGTAAATTGCTAAAAAGGAAGCAATGGTAAGCTTATAACAGAAAAAAGTAAAATAAACAAGTCAACCAGGTTTAACAAAAGCTAGGACCATCAAATTAGCAAGAAACCAGTAGGTTACAATGCTAATAATAAGGGAAAAATTTATGAAAGGCTATCCAAGCCTAAACAGAAAAGAACATGAGTTCAATTACCAACCATGACATATAAAAGTAAAAAACTGGTATGTGACCTGCTTACCATGCATAAATTTAACACAAGTGATGATATAGACAAGATGAGTTTAATGATTCATAATTAACAATAAAAAGGATAAAGACAAATCTGTATACTGTAATTATGCAAGGATAGGTTAGAAATTTAACTAAAATACCTACTCTTTGCTTGTGATAAAGCACACCCTGTTATGAAACACCTAGTGATAGGTGAAAAGAATAAAATAAAACGCTTCTTGGCATAAATGATGTTGGACATACAAGATGTCAACTAAAATAGAATGGGAGTTGGGGGTGCACATGATCAGTATGTAATGGTGTCCTGCATGGGTGACCCAGTATTCTGGAATCATCTGAATCATACTGAAGAAATTTTTGTCATACAGTTGGGATTATTTTCCTCCTGGAAAAGTACCAACTATGCAATACCAAAAGGTATGGTATTACTTATATTAAAGACATGAATAAAAAAATAAATGAAATACTCAAACATACATACATGTATACATAATATATTTTCTCCTTCAATGTCTGAGCTTTATGCTTCACCTATGACATTATGAATTTTCCAACCAAGTATTCCAAATAAGTATGAGTACTCTTGGCTGTACACAGAAAGTATGTACTTAATGACCATGTGACATAGCTATACACAGAAAGTATGAACTTAATGACCATGTGACATAGCATCTTCAAATATGAACCCAAAATCCTTGATTACAAAATGGCCAGCCCGCAATTGTATATTTTCTCTATTTCTATTTTATTATTCTCCTTCAATAATAAATTACAAATTAATCATTTTGATCCTCAGCTAAGGGGTATTATTTAACCTATCTTTTTACATTATACTACTGAAATTAATGCATCCTGTATTGTACAATTTAATTTTTTACTTGATTTCATAATCTTTTGCAATGGGAGGAACTCTGTAAAGCAAAACGCCCATGGTTCTCAGTAGTCAATATCAGTTACTTCCCTTTGCTTGACTTGAGAGACAGGAATCATAAAAGAACTAAAATGGTCTAAATTGCAAAGGATTTGGTGACTATTTCTAGCTGCACTGAACTTCAATATGTGCAGATCTTGCTCATAAAAAGCTCACAGACCATCTTGATAAGTTAAGACTATTTACCAAATATACTTGAAATCAGATCAAAAATATGGTCTCCAGAGTGGTAATAATTAGAGTCAATCACTTTGATGATCACCACAATAATATAATGGATCTGGTTCATTTTGAACTCATCCATTAGCTTTATAATACAAACCCACATTACAAGTTTGATCAAAACTGGCTTAAAAATATAATTTCCAGAATAGTAATTGGCTCAGATTCAAAATCGCCTCATTAATTTAAGTGTACAGACTCAATAAATCAGATACAGAATCACCCCATTATTATAAATGTATCAACTCATTTTTAACTTGTCCGTGATCATGCTGATGTATGTATATATTCCATGACTTATCCAAATCAGATCAGAAATACACACTCCACTGTAGTATTAATCCCAGCCAATCAGATACAAGATAACCTCATTAATATGCAAGGATATCACTCATTATCAAAACTCATCAGAGATACTGATGATGTAAACATATCTTCTGACTTAAATAAAAATTGGATAAAACATTTGGCATCCAGAGTGGTAAGAAGCACAAATGTTTATAGATGGATGATGGGCAGGAAATGAATGTTAGACATATAGCCATACTATGAATGAAATACTCAAACAAATATACATGTATACATAGTTGTAGTGACTGAGATGATTGCTGTATGCTGTAACTACTAACAGCTCGACCAAAGAACCCTGGCAATTTGACCCTTTATTAGTGTATTTACATGGGCTTTCCCCATTTGAGAAATAAATCTAGTTATGGGGATATATTGTGCATGCTTATTATGGACAAGTTATCCCATCAATACTAAGCATGCATGATTAGGATGGACAAGTCAACCCATCAACACTAAGCATGCATGATTAGTATGGACAAGTTCTCCCAACAACACTAAGCATGCAAGATTAATATGGACAAGTTATCCCAACCACACTATGCATGCATGATTAGTATGGACAAGTTATCCCAACAACACTAAGCATGCATGATTAGTATGGACAAGTTATCCCAACAACACTAAGCATGCATGATTAGTATGAACAAGTTCTCCTATCAACACTAAGCATGCATGATTAGTATGGACAAGTTATCCCATCAACACTAAGCATGCACTATTCATGCACATCAGCCTACCAATTATTAAGGGGGACAGAGTCTAAATGAACATTCTAATGAAATGTTACATCCAGAAGTCCTTCTGGTCAATCTTTAATAACATGAAGCCAAGGTGAACAAGAGTCCTTTCAAGGAACTGACATTCTACTGGCCAAAAAAGAGTTTCTATGCCTGTTTCTTCTTTTGAACTGTTGAGTGTAGAACTATCTCTGATATTCTGGAGCAATAACATGATTTTCAAGATGACCATCATAATGGCCATATTGGATGTTGGACTGACAACATTTTCATTAAGGACCAATCTGATATCATAAAAAGTCTTTATGGTGAAGGAGCCCCGAGTAGCTGAGTGGTCTAAAACACTCACCGTTACGGATCACTGCCATCTCACCTCTGTCTGCACGGGTTCGTCTTGGGTTTGGCCAATGTGGGTATGTGAGAAAGCTTGCCAGTAGCTTCTTGTGGGTCGGTGGTTCTATTCAGGGTTTTCCCAGGTTCTTCCTCCACCATTTATACTGGCTGCCATGTATAGTCTATCTTGTGCTCGAAAATGGCATTAAACCCTACAACAACAACAACAACTTTATGGTGCAAACCCCTAAGTCAATATGACCATCCATTTTGGAGAAGTAGTGGTATATAGTTTTCAAGATGGCAATTGTGGTGGCCAGATTGCATGCCAGGTCAATATCATTTGCATTTAGGATAAACTAGACATCAAAAGAATTATGATGAATCCCCACGTCAATAAGACTTTCTGTTTAGGTGACGCAGTAACAAAATTTTTAAAACGACAGCCATATTGGATGTCTGATTGACACCATTTTCATTGAGGACCGGCCACACAAATAAAAAGTCTTTTGGTGAAAACCCCATACCAAGTCAGCATCATCTGCATTTTAAAACAAATAAAAACCATAAGAATTCTGGTGAAAATGCCATGTCAATATGACTTTCTGTTTAGGTGAAGCAGTAACAAGACTTTTTAAAATGTCTGCTATGGCAGCCATATTGGTGTCTGATCAACACTATTTTCATTTAGGACCAACCAGACATCATAAAAAGTCTTCTGGTGAAAACCCCATGTCAATATGACCATCCCTTCAAGATGAGTAGCAACAAAAGGACTGCCAAGATGGTTACTATGCAAGCCTAACATGGGATTCAACAAGCATCATTTTCATTTATAAACAGGCCATCCCATAAGCTCTTCTGGTATATGACCAATTGATCTGAATATCATTTGTTTTTTCCCTCTCTCGGCCCAAAATTTTATGACTGGGTTTGTAGTGTATAAATGTTGCAGGTTTTTGGGTTTGTTTTTTTAACATGATGTTTAAATGGAAAACATTACCATGGTCTGAATCAGAAATGATCAAATACATGATTGGTCATGATGCACTCATACAATGTATGAAAAAATTAATTGCTGCAGAAATCTTTAAGACAATTTTGGTTGGAGAGGGGAAGCAAACAGTTTCAGCTTTATAGTATAGAAACATACCCAAACAAACAGAGCATCCCTGCTGCTAGCCACGTAAGGCCTCCGGCTTGGTATGTAATTGATGTGTCAATCTCCGCCTGGCAGTGTTGGCAGACCGTGTGCTTTGATGTGGTCCCAAAACCTGAGTCATTCATCACAATAACTGTGGGCTGATGAGTGTAGATAGTCTGATAACCTGGAGGTAAATTTCAAACACAATATAAAATTCTAGTTGTGAGTCTTAAAGATTTAAACAAAACTGTCTAGTTGTGATATTACAACAGTACAGACTTTTACAAAGAACTGAAGTGATTAATTTCATGAAGAAACTGCTGATAAAAACCATAGGTAATATTTATTTTGGATAATAAATATAAAATGCCTCTCAATAAACACCTGTACAAAATTAAAAGTCCTTCATACCAGGAGTCAAACAGACTCAAATTGTACTGGGTGGTTTCTAAGGTCATTTTAAAAAAAAAAAATTTCTATTTTTCAATCCTGATGGTGATATTTGATTCTGGATTGGAATAATCTGTACAAACCTGAAAGCCCTTCTTGACAAGGTCAAATTTAATTAAATTCTGCAGAAATGTATCTGAGAAGAAACGTGTTTATTTTCAGTCAAAGTGTCCTTATCTGACGGTGGATTTACATCATTTATACAAACCTAACGGCCCTTAATGCCAGAATGCAATCTGACAGAATTCTGTTGAGATATTTAAAATTACACAGTAATATCAAGATTTTGCCATTTCTGATAATAAAAAGAAATTCAACAAACAAAATTTGGTAGTAAATATATTTCCTGCATACCTAAGCTAGCATGTTCGCATGATACATGCAAGTGCAGTATGTTGAGTTGTTGTTGTGGCTTTTGACCTTGAACCTGATACATGTATATTGGATAGAAAGTCACAGATCCTTCTAATTAATATTTTTATTATAAACTAAACTGAAGTAGCCTTCTAATATTTCCACAAACTGGGGTTGACAAAAATCCATTCATACTTGTTTGCATTATTATGCTAACAAGCCAGTACAGCTAAAGGCCCAAGTCAAGACATTTGACATCAAAATCTCAGTCTAAGTGCAGTCTATCGTCTTGTTCATTGGAATGCAACTAAATGCAATGTCTGGCCAAAAATTTACTTGTATATGCACATGTCAATGTGTTCATAAGCTCCTTGAAGTAGAAAAATGCAAGCATTGACCTATGCCTTCATACCAATATCAATTAGGTCAGGATTTCAAAACTCCTTTCACAAAAGTGTGGAGATATAGGCAGATCCACACCATTTTTGTTCAGAATCAATCAATTAAATACTGCAAGAAGTATTTTAGTGAAAACTCTGTCATTGCCGCCATTCATGCAAGATGACCAGTAATACGATTTTAAAGATGGCCACTGTAGTGCCATTTTGGCAGTCAGATGAGAGCCATTTTCAAACAGTTACTGTACATATTGCTATTGTGTATTAGTGAAAATCCTGTGTCAAGAGAAGTCGCCAAATAAAAAGATTTAAGGGGTCATCAAGGCAGCTAGTGTTTTTGAGGTTATTTCATGAATTTTAGCGATAAAGTAAACACAATTTTGTTTTTTTAACAAACAAGCCTTGATAGAACATCTTTATTCCTTGAACATAATCAATTTCCTGGCTGAAAAGTGTGGCATCTCTGTGTCACATGTCAGATGTAAATATTTTGGAACACTTCAGATTTTTCCATTAGCCCTTTGCTTACTAACAACTACCCTGTGCAATATACAAGCAATGGGAGAATTTGATACCGCAATGACATATCTAAAAAAAGTTTCAGAATCAAACTTGTGTACTGTATTGTGTTATGCCAACTGTCAAATAGGCAGGCATACACAACTACATTCAGTATATACTTGCTAAATGGTTTGCACTCATACTTGTCAGTTCATCATGGCCAACGAAGAATTTTATGATTTTCCTGGGAAAGAAATAGTTATGTTTGGAATCACTGGTGGGGGGGCTTTAGAAAAACTGATGAAAAAATGCACATGGATAAAACTATTGCTGACACCGTAAAACTGAATAGCGGGATAAAAGCATCTTCGCTAGCTAAGGTTCTGATAACCCTATCTATACCTTGGTGGATCGAACAGCTACACTGATGCTTTGTCCTAGCGACCACTATTGGATTTCATGTGTTGCCTAACTTAGTATGTTATGCCAACTAACCAGCAGCTTTGTGCATTGTACATCGGCCGAAAACGGTGGAGGCAATTGATCTAAAAAGGATAATGTGTCAGTTTAACATCGAAAGGATGAGTATGTACCAGAGGGAAGCCTTTACAGGTGTATTTGAGTGAAAGGTATTTGTGCAAACATTGACTGGCAGTGGAAAATTGTCCATTCAGTTGTGTGTTCCTCTTGACTCGATCACGTAGGAACAGTGTTCAAATCTGAACAACTTAATTTTGATTGGATGCATTGGCTTGCCGCTGCATCCAGTGAAATTCACAGACCTGATGCACAGAAATGTCTGTTCGATATGCCAAGGTGTAGATAGAGTTATCAGAACCTTGGCTAGCTAAGATGGGATAAAAGTAACACCACTTCATTGATCAATAAATCTCTCCAAGAAATACACCACTCAACTAGTATACCAAATACTGGAACTGCCCGTGGAAATCAGCCAACTCAAGCATTAGGTGATGGCCGATAGGGGTGTGTGCAATTTGCAGTTGGACTTGTCTTTAAAGTGAGTATACATGGTATACCAATTAACTGTGTGTGTGTGTGTCTGTGTGTGTGATTTTGATTTTTAATGTAGCTATAACAATTTTTCAGTCACATCACTGCAATGTCTGCGGTGTGGCAGTTTATGGTGATGTCCAGCACTGCGGCATCATGCCGCAGACAAGTAGCAAGATGTCCCACCCAATCACATTATCTTGACACAACTCTGACCAGTCCTTTCACAAACCTCTTAATGCTGAGTGCCAAGCAAGGCTGCTGTCAGTACCATTTTTATAAGACTTTGGTATGACTCAGCCGGGGCTCGAACCCGCGACCTCCCGCATCCTAGGCCCAATTAATTGATATTATAAAATGATATTATGTGTCAAGAAGATAATCATTCATAACTGTCTTGGTTCAATAAGAAAATTTGTCATAAATGCACATCATTACAAATATCATGAAGTGGATGATGTGCATCATGATAAGTATCATACTGGAAGTGAGGCCTTCTTCTTCCAATAACTGAAACATACTCGCACATGATGTGAACTATGTGCATATGGTGGCAGGTCCAAGTGTAGCTAAAACGGGTTCAAAACATCCCTGGTCTGGAAATAAGCAATCCCCATGCTAATACCCAGCCATATTTAACACTGATCTAAATGTAGTGGTAATATTATCGATCATGGATCAAATCCATATATTAACAATGGTTGTTGTTCAATTCGAGATTGAATCCACATGCTGGTAATGTTTTTGTTCAGTCAGTGATCAAATCCTCAAACTGGCAATGATTTTGTCCAATCGCTGATTGAATCCACATACTGCAATAGTTTTTTATTCAACCAAGGATTGTATGAACACATTGGCAACATTGTTGGTTCAATCAGGAATTGTATCCATGCATTAGCAATGTTCTTTTTAAATGATCCACTATCACAACCATCCTTGGTTCTCCTGCCAAGGTATAACCCTAAAAATGCTGATTCTACACAGCAAAATATTTAGAAAACACTGATAATTTTGGTTCAGCTGAAATATGTTTGTCAAGGACACTGATTCGTTTGCCTCTAGCATTGTAAGTCCTGTCATTTTTAAATTGTATCCAAATGTAATCACTCTAAGAATAGGCTTCTCTGACTGAATTAACTGGTCCTATTATCAGACTTGCCTTGTTGAGGTGGATACCCAGAATAGTATCCACCCTGGTAACCTTCTTTGGGTGGCTCATAATTTGGAGGTGGTTCATGTTGGTAAGGCCCTCCAGGTGGTTCCTGATATGATGGAGGGGCACTGGGTTCACCTTTAGTGTTCTCTGATGCCATCAAGTAAAAACAGGTAAACTGCAATAATAATAATAATAATAATAATAATAATAATAATAATAGTAATAATAACAATAATAATAATAACAAATGTTACTAAAACAGGCTCATTGCAAAATATAATATCTAGCATTAACTGAAAAATGATGAGGAAAATAAATTTCCCCCAATGTGGATTTTCAAATTAAGTAACATGTGCATTCAACTTGATACAAGTATTAAATTTTGGGAAAAACTTATCTGAGCTGTAACACTTATTTTATGGTTACATGAAACACTCAACTACTTCCCAATGCATCCTGATATTACCTCTGTACCCAATGTATATAAAGTATGTGTTCTTTAGGAATGCTGGCTTGATTTGGACCATTGCTGATTCTTTAGATTTAAAAAAAAATAAAATAACATTTCAATGATTAAAATAAAGACAACAAAGTTATTATTGAATTATTGTCTTTAAAAACCAGTTTTGAAACATTTCATAAATCAGGCCAGTAGAGCCTGTTTTCAACACTATCAACCAGTAATTGCTATAAATTGGACCATGATTTTTAATTATTTTTCAAGCAATTCATGTTTGTTTTGGATTATATTAAGCAAATAAATATCGTTTAGAGTGTTACTGATGAGTAACATAATGTTAAAATGTACTTTACTGTATCCTTCAAACTTTTATCCTGTGGGTAAAACACTGAACCAGTAAACCAGCTTATTCCCCTTGTCACCTTTGAAAATGTAGCAAATATTAATGAATATATTAATTTAACCTGAAAAACTCAGCAAACACTCCAAACTTGTTGAAGCTACAGAACATTCAGTTTAAATATGTAATAAAAACAGACAGTGTGGGGAAAACCGAGTCAGAAAAAATGTAGAGTGGCTGAGAGAAAAACTGTTGCACACAAGTGAAAGCATTAATTCTGGATAGACATTATGGATGTGTGTGATAGGCATATTAGTCGAAAAAAAATCTGCAGTTTTTGTTTTTATTGAAGATTCCACAAGATGATTAGTCACCTCAAGTGGTGAAAGGTTTTGTGTGAATTAAAATTTAGTTATTTTTTTTTTACTGACCGCAAATAAAGGACAACAAAATCTATGCATTAAAATGCATACCTGTCTTATAATTGTACATTCATGTGATGTATGCTTCTTTAGGGTCTGAAATTGCTCACAATTATTTTTGATTTTCTAAATATAAAGCCTTTATATTTGTTTCTTTTTTATTTGTATGTGTTCTATGATTGCATGTTTGGAGGATGTATCTAAGTTATTTACTTCAACAGATTCTTTTTGTTTATTCCTTAACATATTGTACAATCTGTTATTTGATATCAGTCTATTTGTACCAGCTTTTAATACCCTTAAAAGGTCAGGGTTCTCAATTGATGGGTACCCTCGGGTTTTGATACTTGGAATTTAAATGTGACCCATTTGTGTTGCATGGAAATTAAAAAATTCATGTTTTTATGGTACATATTGATTTGGACAAAAGCACTGGTTGGAATTATCCTTGATTTGCTCCTGGCATAATTTCCTACTGAGCGTGAACTGCCGATAAAAAAAATTACTCTATCCGCCAATGAGTGACATTTGCTAAACTACTTTTTTACACCTTATCAGTCAATAATATCACAGCTATGTAAAATCAATACGAACTGGGTGGAACAAACAGATCAGTGATGTCACAATTATGTGCTTAAATCAATCAAGGTTAGATTGTTTTGAGATTATCTTGGGTGTTTATGATAGTCAGAGGTTGATGGAATCAATTATAGCTTCATAGTCAAAGCTAGGTTGTTTTGAGATTATCTTGGATGTTTATTATAGTCAGAGGTCAACAGAATCAATTATAACTTCATAGTCAAGGTTAGATTGTTTTCAGATTATCTTGGATGTTTATGATAGTCAGAGGTATAGGGAATCAATTATATCTTCATAGGATGAACTTTTTATCAAACATTGACATTTGTTTGATTGCCCATCAAACTGTAATCAATAGACGAAACTGCAGAAAATATGGCAGCTCACGATGCCAGTTGTCAAAGGTAGGTGGATAAAAAACTGTATCTATTTGCGCATAAGACGACACCACCCCCCAACTGAATAGGTATAAACATTAAAATGTGCATGACCAGTGTATAAGCCAATTCACACGTCCAAGTCATCACAAGATGCATGCAGTAAGTTCTAAATTCATTTATTTAGAAAAAACTTATATTAGTAAATATTACATGTATATCTCTCTATCAGGGTTGCCATGTATGATTATTACATGGAAATGTTACAAGTTAATATAATTTGTTTTTAAAGCCATTAATTTTCTGTTTTCTTATTGCTTCTGCCTAATTCAGTCTTGCATATAATTTGAAAGGACAATGACGAGAATTGAGCATTCACGGGTTGCTGTAACAGTATCTCTCCCTGTCAACTCTAGTTAATTACTGTTTGTTTATGTGCTATTGCATTATAATTCTGCACCAGTAACTATGTTCTCATTTTGCCTTGAAATTGTAAATACCTAATTCATTAAAATGTGATCCCAGCATGACAACAATATACAACAATAGTGTTTGGTTCAATGCTCGCATTCAGGCTGGGGAGCATATTTACATAATGGTGCCACCACATGTACACTGAAGGTTGGAACATGCGCTAAATGAAATACATCCCACTGAATGAAGTACATCCCTTGGATTCAAATCATAAGCACCACTAAACTTAAATAATATCTCCAAAATACAGTAATGAAGTTTCAGAAAAAATGCTTCAAAAATTGTTTTAATACCATAAACACTGAGTTGTAGTTTGCATTAATGTAAGTGACCTTACACTCCATTTTATGCAGCTATGGTATTCTTGCTAAAATTATGGAGTAAACGCAATCACATATCAAAGTACTGGTATAGCTGCCAGTCAAAATTCCCTCTTAACCCAAACCAGTCTCAGGGCTGTAACAATTAACTGGCCTGAATTACTGTCAGAAAACAAAAGACAAATCTGCCAATTATAAGCAAAGAAGAAACCAAAACAACCAACTTTCCAGTATGTGAAAATTATAATTTTGTTCGCCAAAATACAAAACTAAAATAGATAGATGATGATCATAGTGGATCTATATGAGGAATTTTAGCCTTTATTATTACCATTCTTTCATGAACATGTAAAAGTTATGTGAATAGATGCTGGTTTTGTGCTTTGCACAATTAAATGTGTACCTTTTCATAAAGATTACCTCAAGTTTAAGGATCACTTATATCACTGAAAAATTGTAACTTGAGTGCATGGAATCGAAGTAACTGAAACAGCTATGTATGTCTAGCTGAAAAGTGATCTCAAAGAATGTGATCTGGTATAAGGGAATAAAGCAAAACCTGCATCTAATACCTTTGGGAATAAACAAGGATTTAAGTGACACTAAGCACACTTTGCACTTTTTAAATACTATTCATTGTGTAGTACATCCTGGTCTCGTGGGTAAACTAAACCGGCCCATGAATTATGAAGTCTTTATTTACCTAATTTAATATCATGTTGGAGAAATCAGAAAATAATGTGCACATGCAAATAGTTGGGACACCAACAATGTATTTTTTTTCACATGCTTATAAGTTGTAGGACATGGAAAAAAATTAATATTTTCTCGTGTCTCAAGATTTACAGCCATGATGGTAGTCAACCAACAAACTAAAAATCCCCATTACCTAGCATTGTGATGTTTGCCATTTGCATTGTACGCAAGGCCCAATGATTACAAAAAAATGCTCAATGCATATTGATTAGTCCTCATGCAACAAGTACAAAGAAATAGGTCAATACTATCCCAATTCCATGATCTATTGCGTATAAAATAAAATATTAAATTGACTATTTTAGCTCTTATACATACATTTTCCGTAAATCAGTTTGCTCCTGAACATTGAGATGACACTTTTTTAACTTAATAATGTATAACTATAAACTCTTTACGTACAATTGATGATATTTTACGATACCACACCCACCTATCTGCTAAGCCGGGAGCAACTAATCACCCCAAGACTGTCAAAGCACTCTCACCTATACAGTATACATATATACAATTTAAAAAGTCAAATAAAAAAGTAATCAGTATAAATATGCATTCTATAATTATAGAGTAACATCAGTAGAGTTTTTCCCTTGTTGGTCATCGCCAAAGGAAAGATCCCAAGACACCCCAAGACTATCCAAAGACAACACCCAGAGACCCCAAGACTGTCCCAAAGCAATCTCACCTACACAGTATACATATATACAATTTAAAAATAATCAAATAAAAAAGTAATCAGTATAATTATGCATTGCATAATTACTGAGTAACATCAGTAGAGTTTTTCCCTTGTTGGTCATCGCCAAAGGAAAGACCCCAAGACACCCCAAGACTACCCCCAGAGACCCCAAGACTGTCCCAAAGCACTCTCACCTACACAGTATACATATATACAATTTAAAAATAATCAAATTAAAAAATAATCAGTATAATTATGCATTGCATAATTATCGAGTAACATCAGTCGAGGTTTTTCCTTGTCAGTTATCACCAAAGGAAAGACCCCAAGACTACCCAAAGACTACACCCTGAAACCCCAAGACTGTCCCAAAGCACTCTCACCTACACAGTATACATATATACAATAAAAAGAATCAAATAAAAAAAATGATCAGTATGATTTTTTTCAGTAATTCATTTAAATGTTTTTGTTTTCAAAAAATCTTTTTTTCTGACAGAGGGGTACACTTAATAATTAGATCCTAAGGGCGCTACATTATTGTGTTTACAAAACCTATTAGAACTTTTAATTTTGACAAAGAAATCAATATGCTGTTATGTATATTTAATTAAATTATTTGTTTGTTAGTTTTAATTTTTTTTAGTTCCATTACATGCTATTGTAAAGTAACATTGAGATCAGTTATGTTTGACCGGACTGATTTTTTTATATTTTTTATTTCATTGACATAAAACAAATAACATTGTATCTAGTTTCTGACCCCGTTTCAGAATCAGTGACAGTTTTGGTAAACAACTTTTTTTCAATTTTTTACAAATCTTCCTCAGAGTAAGAATCTTTAAGTTGAATCAAGGTCATACCTGGACTATGTGACAAATAGCATAACATACTTCTATTTTTTCCAGAAGAATGAACTTCTGACCCACATCCGGGAATCTGTTTAACGTCTTAATTAACATATAACTGTTGTTTTCTTTATACAGGTTTGTTAGTTGGGCTCCAAACAATTGACACATTAAGTTGTTATTATGTTGTGACCAATTTGGGTTGAATTTTTTTTTCTTCTTCAAATTACTGAATTCAAGTGATTCTTTTCCCTGGAAATACATAAGTGCTCCTACAAAATTCTTGGAGAAAGACATTTATTGGAAGTTATACTGAATTCAAAACTGGAATATTTTCTGTTATTCAGCAAGAGACTGTTGACACTGCAGCACTTCACTGACCACAACAGATGTCATCGCCTTCCATTTTGGATTTCATTGGGACTCAAACTCAGTTTCATTCAGGACTTTTTTTTATTACTAGGACTTCTATTTTTTAATTCTTGGATTATTTTTGGATTTAATTTGTAAAACCATAAGTTCTTTTTTCTTAATTTTTCACTTTGTATTCTAGGCAAATAAATTATTTGTTAGATTTTACAAAGTTTGTTGTCTTCACTCTTTTCTGTTACTTATTTCAAGAGCATAGACTCGTAACAGAAAATTGGATGCTTGTCCTTGGGATATGAATTTTGCTAAAATATATCCCAAGTATTATTTCACATTTTAGAAATCTTTAGTGAAATCAACAAGTTTTTTTTTACAATATCATCAGAAGTAGAGAATTTTTATAATTTTACCCAGGAGTGGTTGGAAATTTTGAAAATGGAAGTACAGCTAAAAAAGTTGGAATTGTTGTTGTTGTTGTTGTTATAGGGTTTAACTCCATTTTTCAGCACACGATAGGCTATACATGGCGGCCAGTATTAATGGTGGAGGAAGAACCCAGGAGAACCCGGAAAGAACCACCCACCCACGAGAAGCTACCAGCAAGCTTTCTCACATAACCACATTGGCAGAGCCCGAGACTCGAACCCACGCAGACAGAGGTGAGATGACAGTGATTCGTAACGGTGAGCGCTTTAGACCACTCGGGGCACCTAAAAATTGGAATTAGAGATACAACAGGTTCAGTTTCAGATAGAAATGATACAAATGGAAGGTGCCACCTGGTAATAAGTCTAATTATTTTCTGTTAGTGGATAACTCGAGGAATGTAAGTCGATTGGAATTGAAGAAAAAATGTGAATTTTATGACGACTGTGGAATATGGGATACTGCAGAGGGCAACACAGTTAAATCAATATTTGTGGTTCAAAATGGACACTTGATAAATGTTTAGCACAAAAATCAGAAGTACTGCCTTAAGAAAAGATGCAAAGGTCAGCTATACTCGGAACCTCTTGAACCACAACCTGCCGAGGAGAGCAATGTCATCTTAAGCAGGTACTATGCTACTCTCAAAAGAGATCCAACTTTTAAGAAAAAGGTCTCATACTTTGTAAATAAAGTTGATCAAACCTTGAGCAATGTTGTGCTGTCCGAATACCAAGGAATTCAACCAGTAACTTCACAATTGCATGGGAACACGCATTCTGGACAAACAGTCACAAGAACAAACCCAAAAACCATAGAAAAAATTAATGAAAATTTGAACAAGCAGCAACTGAGAGAAATATTTCGTTACTTGAAAAAAAATGACTCCATGAATTGTGTACGTGACTTCAGAGTGATATGAAACCAGAAGTATAATTCCAGGAAAAGAGATAAAAGCAACTGCGCAAGAAACACCAATGTAGCTGATGAGATTTTAGATGTGTTGGGAATGTTAAATGAACACCCGTACGTACAAACTGTGATACACAATAAATTACAAGTGCCATCAATTATCTTCTACACTAAAGAACAAATAAAGGATCTGAATTACTTCTTAACAAACACAAAGAACCAACTGATTGGCACTGACCGAACATTCGGCCTTGGAAACTTTTATGTGACATTGTTGGTGTACAAAAATCAGAGAGTTGTGAGGAAAAATACAAATGACCATCGTGTCTTTCTTGGCCCTCTACTTCTGCACAAAGACGCGTTGTATAAAACGTACAAAGCATTCCTGGAACATGTGGCAACAGAACTTGATAATGATGTGGAGTCTATTGAAATGTGAATATCAGAGAATATGGAATTAGGCATGGGCAACGAGAAAGCTCTGACCAAGGCTATCAAACTTGTGTTTCCTTCTGCAAGACAATATTTGTGCACAAAACATCTTAAAGACAATATTAAGTTTTACCTACAAATCAAGGTAGGAATTGACAAGGTCGAGTATGATACAGTCATGAGGTCTCTGTTTGGTAGCGAAGATATCATGGACGCCAATACTACCACAGAGTTTGAAAGCCGCTCTGAAAAACTTGAGTAATTAATAAAAGAAAAGTTTGATATCAATAAAAATGGGCCATGGAAAGAGTGCCTCCTCGTGGTGTGGCCTGGATACATTGATAAATGAAAATAAAATGAGCTTTCAATTACTTTGCAGTGCATTTGTTATTCATTTATCCTAATGTAACAGAACGCTCTTAATCAGTACTTAGAATCAGATGCACAAAACGATAACTCTTCGCCACTTTCAATTTTGGGGTATTTAAGATTAAATTAAACGATTTTCTGGTCCAGTGATAAAGAATTTCAACTATAAAACATGATTTTAGGTGTCTTGGGGTGTTTACAAGAGTCTTTGGGTGTCTTGGGGTCTTTCCTTTGGCGATGACCAAAAAGGGTAAAAACTCTACTGATATTAAACGTTAATTATACAATGTATAATTATATTGATTAATTTTTATTTTACTTTATTTAACTGTATATATGTATTATGGGTAAGTGAGAGTGTTTTGGGACAGTCTTGGGGTGTCTTGAGGTGTTTAGTCTGACTGTCCGCTAAGCCAATTTGTATTACCAAGATCCCTTAATCCTGTACCTTATGTGTACTGACTGTGGCCTGAAATAAAATTATTTATCTAAATATTAAGCATAAGCATATATTATAATAC
This sequence comes from Megalonaias nervosa, assembly GCA_016617855.1. Lineage (NCBI taxonomy): Eukaryota > Metazoa > Mollusca > Bivalvia > Unionida > Unionidae > Megalonaias > Megalonaias nervosa. Next base: position 5,851 of record JAECUM010007409.1, on the reverse strand, counting down.
ATCTGAGAAAGAAAGGAAAATTTGATACATTATAGAAACATATATGAATCATAAAATAACGCCGCAAAAGCAATGAACAACTGAAAATAAGAAAAATCCAAGACGTGGACTCCAATATCTCGTAACTGAAATTCAACAAAGCAGTAAGAAAAACAAATATAACAGTTACATTTAACTAACTTACAAACTAATCAATAAAACTACTTTCCTTGATCGTCTAATTACTCCTCCCCCACAAGTGTCAGGTTAAGTGTTTACAAAATTCGGTCTGGTGATGTAAGGTCACAACAACTTCCGGCTATTACATACACTCATCATTGTAGTTTTGACGCGGATTCTCGCGAAGGTACAACTAAAAGTTGGTACTTTATACTGTATACAAAGTGCAAGACACAACCCGCTTTAACATACTGTCAATGGACCATTGATATTATTAAATGAGAAACTTCTTTCAACCAAAGAGTCAGAGATTAATCTTCTTGAATATGTTTCTGATTTCAAATATAAGTTGTCAAAGGCTTATGAAGTAGCAAGAACTAATCTTCACTCTACACAGTCAAAAATGAAATTAAGGTATCACAGAAATAAAAAGGAAAGGAGGTTTCAGCCTAGTGAGTTCTTACTCTCTTGTCCATACCTCAAAGTCCTCTTCAGGCTAAGTAGGATGGTCCAGATACAGCTGGGAGGCGGAAACAGAAACATCTTTACTATATAAATATGTTAAAGAAGAATGTTGATAAAGTTAGCAATGTTAATTATTCAGTCAGTCTAATTGTACCTGTTCCACATAGTAAGGATTTAAGCGATGGCATGCAATCAGACTGTTGTGACTTTGGTTTAATCAATCTTCGCAATTCAGAAATATTGAACCAGAAACTTTCACATCTACAGCCACAGGAAAATAGTTAACCAAAAGAGCTATTATGTGAATATGAGCACTTGTTTCCACATGTTCCAATCCAAACAAATAAAATGTACCATGACGTTGAAATTGTAGATTCTACACATTTGAAACAGCATCATTACAAGATGAACCCTCTCAAAATAGAATCTTTGACAAAATAAATCCAGTATTTGCTGGACATGCGGGGGGACTTACTGGAGAATAATTTCATAGGACCAAGTAAACGTAATTTGAGTTCGCCATGTATTCTTGTGCGGAAACTAGATAATACTTTCCGCATGTGAACCGATTATAGAATAGTGAAGAGTGTCACCAAAAACAGATTCATTTCCAATGCCGTGAATTGATGTCTGCAATGACAAATTTTGGAAATGCAAAATACGTCACCAAGTTTGACATTTTTAATATATTCTGGCAAATTCCATTCACGGAATGAATAAAGGAAATTTCGGCATTCATAACCGCAGATGTACTTTATCAATATAAACTGATGCCATTTGGTATTAAAGGTTCACCTTCAGCTTGCCAGCGTTTAATGAACACGATTACATCTGGTCCCGATAATTGTGACGCTTTCATCGATGATGTTATCATCTACAACGACTCCTGGAAAAATTACCTGGAAACCATTAGAAATTCTTCGATAGGCACAGTGATGCAAATATGACAATTAATTTAAGCAAAAGTGGGTTTTGTCGTGCTTGTGTTACAGTTTTAGGACATACTGTGGGACACGGTCAAGTTAATCTATAAAAGTTAAAGACTATCTCTGAATTCCCTGAGTCTATAAATTAGAAAGCAACTGATGCGATTTTTGGGTATGGCTGGATATTATCTGAACTATGTTTCAATTTCTTCATAATTGCTGAGCCTCTGACCAATTTGTTGAGCATGAAGATCAAGTTTTATTGCTCGGACAGATGTCAGGATGCTTTTGATAAATTAAAGACCATACTTAAGAGTGCTCCAGTTCTTTCAGCTCCATATTACAGTCAGTCACTTACAATGTCTGTTGATGCAAGTGATGTAGGGACTGGTGGTGTATTGATTCAAGAAGACAAACATGGTTTGGGTCATCCAGTGTGCTATTTTTCTAAATAAATTTAAACAAATACCAGATAAATTATTTCACAATCGAGAAGGAATGGCTTTGATATTTGCTTTGCAGCATTTATAAGTGTATATTAGTTCAGCTCCTTCTCCGATTATTGTATACAGTGATCATAAAATTCCCTTTACTTTAATTAACAAATGAAAAACCAAAAATCAGAGATTGTTGAGAAGAAGTTTGATGTTGCAACAATACAACATTGACACACATCAAGGGAAAAGATAATATGACTGTAGATGCATTTTCGCGTGTATAGAAAGACTTTATTACTTTATTTTGTGTATATCTCGTGACATTTATAAGACATCTTCCTATAAAATGTTAATTATTATGGAATAATTTCCCATAAAATGTTAATTATTATGGAATAATATGTATATTTGACTAATACGTAAAAGAAAGCTTGATTGTATAAAACTTTCATTTTCTTTATGAAGGGAGTTGTTACTTAAAGTTAATTTGTATTGTGTGGTCAGTAATTGGGAGTATAGACTTACCTGACAAATCACATCTTTTGGGTTGTTTGAATAAGCTACATATTACATAGCGACTACTTGTCTATGATTTTAGATTATATTTTAAGATCATTGTTTCTTGGAGGTAAATAAGTTTACAGAAGTTGCGTTCGAGATCTAACTTTATTTGTAAATAAGAATGTTCTAGAAGCAAGGTGTTCATGAATTTAATGGAAAATTCCATTATGATGAGAGAGTATTTCTAGAAAATGGTTATTGCGACATACGACATGTGGAGAGGTATATAAAGTTATTTACTTCAGAATTAATAATTCTTATCTTGACACCGGTCTTTAGAGGAGTCAGTTTTAATTTTGTTTCAGTTTAATATTTATATTATTCATTGGAATTACAAAGTGCTCTTTGACGTTTTGGACTAACTCTCTATGTTGGGATTATTTTGAGTTCATTCAATGACATTTTAGATTAAATCATTGTGATACAGCAAGATTGTTGGCACATTAGCACATTCAAGACTACTGGCACATCAGCACATTCGAAGTTGGAGTTCATTCTGAACACCACTGCAATTCATTTGGAATAGTCTATACTTTTAGACTTGTAATAGAACTTTTGGGACTGTTTTGGACTTAATTCACAGTACTGTAAGTTCTTTTTAAATTTTCACTTTGTTTTCTAAGAAAATAAATTATTTGTTTAATTTTAATTTTACAAAACTTGTTGGTTTTCGCTCTTTTCTATTGCTTAGTTTAAGATAAAAAAATCGTAACATTTTACATTGAGATATTAGTATGAATTCTATAAATCTAGCACATGTTAATGCTCTTTCCTTAAGATCATATCTTTGTGTCGGTTGAATAACTCTTGAGGGCTGAAGTTTGTAAATGTATTAAGACTTTAGTTAGTCTTTTAGTCTTCTTAAAGGTCTCATATTCAAAGAGCTAAAAAATATACATGGACGATGTTTGAAATACAAAAACTCGTCGGAAGAATGTAAAAACTTAAAGAAGAGAAACACTTCGTAAACCATCGCAAAACCTAGTCGTTTTGAATCGGCCTTTTGAAAGGGCATACATATTTCCAAGATCACGTATTTTAAAAACTTTTCTAGCATAATACTCAAGATCAAAATCTGAGAAACTAAATTGACATTAATTTCTATGATGCATATAAGTTGGTGTAATTCTGTGATAACAGACAGGAAACAAAGAAAAGTCATGAAAAGTTTGATAATTTTGCATTTATTCGGATTGCAGCTACGGGGAATCAGAGATGTTTGATTTTTAGCTTCAGTTTGAGTCTCAGTCGGCCGGATCTGCTCGTTTTCTTTAAGGCCCCGTTTTACTTTAGACTATGCTGACTTTCTTAGAAATAATTTCAGCATGTAAAAAAAAAAAAAAAAAAAAAAAACGGGGAAAATACAAACTGCTTCATGACTTTTGTTGCTGGTGCCACTAGATAGGATTCGGCGGAAGTAAATATTGAAAATAATCGTTGGGTTACCTGGCCCTATAAGTATAGAATGATAGCGTTCTTCAAAAATAGTTAATAATATTGCCACCTCTGTATCTTACTTCCTAACAATGAAAGCCAAAGAAAAAATCACCAGCTAAGAATTAACAAGAATATGCATGCTCATTATTAGAACAAAATTGAATCAGTACCCTTTCGTACCTACAGCTGTCCCACTGATCATATTAAAGCTTGTCCTTTTCTCATCATGTTCAAATGTTACTAAATATAAATCAAACAATGTCTCTAAATATTTCTACCTAAGCATTCATCAAGCTCATTCATGTGTGCTAGACTCTGGATGTGAGTTCATATAAGTAACAATTTCATATGCATGAATTTGTTGTCAGCTCACTGTAACACATTATTTTATTTTATATAGCAAAATATAAAAAAAATACAACAGATAATAATGATAAGATAATGCTGCACAATTACTGGAATGCACTTCCATATTGTCAGCACAGAAAAGTACATAAATAATTTTTTAAACTGGTTTTCCATCACAAGCGTAAGATAAACAATACAAAAAAGGTAATGCAGTGAACACTAAGGATCTACGAATGAGAAGAAGCTTCTTACATTAAGCTATCTACCCTTTATATAAAGAGAATTTAGCTTAATGTAAGAAGCTAGACATCACTATAAACTGCCACACTGCAGACAACGTAGCGACATGACTGAATTTTTTTTTTAAAGCTACGTTAAAAATCCAAATCACACACACACACACACACACACACACACACACACACACACACACACACACACACACACACACACATTAATAAAACTGTCTTTCTTGTGCTAATTCGAAAGCAAAAATTCTTATGTCTGTTTCATATTCTCTGTCCAACTAATCACGGAGCGACCAAAATGGCTTAATTAGTAACTCCTCTTGAATTGCAATGAAAAGGCTGAGTATATAGTCGCAATCAAACTCATCACGCAGCGATCGAAACGGTTTAATTAGCAATTCTTCTTGAATCGTAATGAAAGGGTGGCATATATCGTGTTCCATCATTTGAAATGAAACTTTTTGTACAACATAATCCCGAGATCATTGACGTAGTCTTACTCGTAATTTGCCCTGTAATTTTTATTTGAAGAGATCAAATTAATCAGATATTTCACAAAATTCCAAAGATTGATAGAAAACTTTAAAGAGTGCTCTTCTGTTTAATTAGGCACATGGTCACATAAATTAATTTGCTTCAAAGTGAGCAACAAGAAAGAAATAATCCTTTTATATAAAGATTTCCGGAATATGATTTTTAAGTAGTGGTACCGGAACTTGCAAACTCTTATTAGTCCACTAAGCTCTGATCAGTGATATGAACTAAGTTACCCTGTGTGTGAAAAAACAAGATTATTAAAACGGAGATTGCACAGAACAACCTGCGGCCTTTTGGGGGCATTTCAACGTGTAGAAAATATTAATGAAAAAACAAAACAAAAAACAAACATTATAACTCCCAGATATAGCTGTTATTACATATTCATATATTAAATTTTGTCCGCCTCGGATGCGGAAGATCACGGGTTCGAACCCCAGCCGAGTCATACCAAAGACTTATAAAATGGTACTAACAGATTCCACCTCAGGCGCTCACCATTAAGAGGTTAGTGTTAGAACTGGTTGGCCAGGTGTCAGGATAATGTGACTGTGTGGGACATGATGCTACATGTCTGCAGCATGATGTCCGCGTGCTAGATTAGATATCACTATAAACTGTCACACTGCAGACATTGTAGAGATATGACTGAAAAACTGTTAAATCTACTTTAAAAATCCAAGTGTCTCTCTTGCACACCCACCCACCCACCCACACACACACACACACACAC
>JAECUM010007408.1:0-25853 GCA_016617855.1 Megalonaias nervosa | reverse complement strand
TGAGAAAAATAATCTACGTTGGAGTTTGCACCGAGACAAGGAAATCCCAGTCGCGGGGTTACATTATATGTCTCCCCACGAGGCTTGGTGAGACATATAATGTAACCCCGCGACTGGTATTTCCTTGTCTCGGTTCAAACCCCAGCATAGATTATATATCTCAAGGGACAAATAGAGACATAGACATAGAGACGTGGTTAGAGACAGGGTTAGAGACATAGACAGAGACATAGATATATTGCACATACATAGATTTATGAACATAAATCTATCCAACAGAAAAGCGACTAAAAAAATTTTAGGCAAGAGAGAAATTATATCTTGTCGAGGCAATGGTGTGGTCCTGAAAAGGGCCTTTGGCTTCTTCTTCTTCTTCTTCTTCCACCATCTCTTCACTTTCTCTATTATTCCTTTCTTCTTCTTCTTCTTTTCATCTTCTGGTATCCAGTCAGGATGTCCCATGGCTCTGAACTTTTCCTGTACTTTTATCCAATTTTCATTCGTTTTCTCAAAGTCCACATTTTTCTGTCTATTTTCTTTCTCTTTTCTCTCCTTATCCCAGGTACCTTTTATCTTCTTCACCTCCTCTTCCATCACCTTTCTAAGCATTTGTTCTGCTTTATTTAATTGGTCTAATCCCCACTTCACAAAAGACCAATCTGTTAAATTCTCTATTTCTTCTCAAAAGTACCTTGCTTTTGTCACACCATCAAGAGCCGCCTTCAGTTTTCCCACTTTTACATACTCCAACTTAATAAATCCTATCAACTTCTCCACTTCCTCCTCTATGACGTCTTTAATCAGATCTCTGGCCACTTTTGACTCGTCACTTGACTTGTCACGAAGTCTAGGGTAACTGCACACATCCATTCAGCTGCAATCCTTTCTACGACTAACGCTGCATCCATCTTTCAATACCAACCGTCTTTTAAGTCACTCATTAAATTCATGTTTAATTTGGTGACTGGTCAGCTAGGGTAGCCAGACGTAACTTAGCTTTGTTGGATTTAGGTCGAATTCGCCCGTTGGGCATGCGCCACCGGTTAATATCCCCACGGGGGGCTGATTGATTTTTTTGATGGGGGCTGAATAGTACCGCGTCCCCCAACGCTTTAATGCACACACAGTGTGAGTGGGAATAGACCCACACGCACTCACTCACACAGCTGGTTCGAAATGTCCGGTCGTGGTAAGGCAAGATGGGTGGACGGGAGGAAGACGCTGTACATCCGGGTTCATTTTGGCTCCCATGTTTCCGAAAGTTAAATGTTGTCGTCATGACGTAGTTATGAGTTTTGCAACTATTATTTGTGCTGCTTGTATAGGTAGTATTGATACAGTGGACCAACCTAAGATATTGTACCGGAACACTCCCTCGGCTACTCTGCCCCGAGTCTCGCTATCTCGGGTTTTTTAGGATAGGTCTTGTATTTGGAGTGATACCCCGCTGCATCTGTCTAAGGACTGGCACTCCAGAGTGTGACAGATTTCTACCTCAGCGGGATAACGTCTTATTCCTGGCTTCTTGTGTGTCGCCGATTTGGTCGCAGTCGCCGACTGGGTCGCAGACTTGTTGCAGTTCGCAGGGTCGCCGACTGGTTTGCAGACTTGCCGCAGTCTCGGTTGCAGACTTGGTCGCAGTCGCCGACTGTGTCGCCGACTTGTCGCAGTCTTGGTCGCCGACTTGTCGCAGTCTTGGTCACAGACTTGGTCACAGTCGCCGACTGTGTTGCAGTCTTGGTCGCCGACTGGGTCGTAGACTTGTCGCAGACTCAGTCGCAGTCGCCGATTGGGTCGCAGGGTCACAGACTGGTCTTCCTGTGGTCGCCGACTTGGTCGCAGAGTCATCGACTGGGTCGCCGACCTATCGCAGGGTCGCCGACTGGTCGCAGTCTTGGTCGCAGTCGCCGACGGGGTCTTGTTCTGGTCGCTGACTTGGTCGCAGGGCTGTCGCTGAGTCGCGTTGTTATTCGATCTAGATCGACAGAGAGAGAGATGACAGTGCGAAATGTTGAAAGAAGAGTTATCCTCAGTCAAAAACGTGTATTACTTATTTTATATTGCTTAGCGGATCAGATTTATGGTAATGACTTCACTGGCCACAAGGGGCCTATATGACGGCACCATCAACTACATGATCCGTTAGTAATAGGATAGTATAATAATTAATAATTAAGGTAGGTTGTAATATATGGTCAAAGGCTAAACGGTAGTAATTTTGAACAATGTTGGAGTGATATTACATTTTTCGAACCTTATCTATCTCTCTAAGGAAGAACAGAATTGATTTGTTTGTTAGGTTTGGATTTGGATTGCTCTGATACAATAATTCTGGATTGGAGTATGGCGAACCAATGTTTTTAAGGGAACTGACTAGTTTTTCCCTTTGATTTTTGTATTTGGGGCAGGTATTAAAAACATGTTGCAGATCCTCAGTGTTGTGGCAATAGGGGCAATTGGAACCTCGTTCTACATTGGGTTTGATGTATTTTTCCATACTGCCTGCTAGCAGAGTTTTGTCAGTTTTAATCCTGTTTATGACTCGTTGCTCATGTTTATGGGGTGTTTGTGGGGCTTTGATATTGCTGCACACTGTTTTCTGTATTGAGTACAGTGTACGATCATAAGGGCATGAATCCCATTCTGTTTGCCATTTTGATGTGATTTTTGGAGATATCTTGCTGTATATCTCTGGGATGCTGTAGTCAATATGGGTGAGGTTTGGGTCGTTAAGTTGTAATTTTGCTGCCAATTCAGCTTTGTCATTTCCTGGAATGTTATATGGGATGGCTCTCACATGAATTCTACAATTTGGTTTTGATGCAGCATATTTTTTAGAAGCAATTTTGTTATTTTTTAGAGATTTTCTTGTCCAGTTGAGTTTCCAGTTTCCAGTGAATTTAAAACGCTAAGCGAATCGCTTATTATTAACGTTTTCTTTAACTGATGATTATCTGCTGTTACGTGACTAAGCTCGTACAAAGTAACAAAGAAAAGAGTGAAGCCAACAAGCTTTGTAAATTTAACAGAATAATTTATTTCCCTAGAAAACAAGGTAAAACTATGAAAAAGGACTTACAGTTTGTGAATCTAATCCAAAAATAAATCCTAGAATTTAAAAATATAAGTCCTATCACTAAAAAGTTCTAAATGAATCAAATTTCGAATCCCGATGAAGTCCCAAGATGGAAGGCGATGACGTCTTCTATAATCTCTTTTGTGTTGATGTGTCAATAGTTCCTCTTTGAATCCAAGAATAAATAATCCGGCTTTAGAATTCCGAATAATTTCCAAATAAATGTCTTTGTCCAAGAATTCTAATGAATACTAAAGTCTTCAAGGAAAATAAATTATTTTAAATAAAATCTCAATTCAAAACTTGTAACAACAGGAAAAACACCTCTGAGCTCTGAAGGAGTGAAATTACGACTTAATTAAATCACTAGAGAACACTAGCTTTAAACGCAACTTGAGATCAGGTGACGGGCGCAGTAAAACCATAGACCAACTGACACGTACGCCATGGATGGAAACGAATCATACTATAACATTCAATAATGAAAAAAAAAAAACGTTGTTTACAACAGATCTGACACGCAAGCCAATATGACCTTGATTACGACCAATCATTTTCACTCTGTGTTTACCAAATCTGAATCAAGCTCAGAACCAGGTCAGCTAAAAATACAATGTTGCAATCAGACTTGTTTACTGTGAGAATAAGAAAAACAGTCAGAACTGAACTGAATTTATAACAAAATGAAATCCTGTAGACAAAATTAACATTACAGTAACATGCAATGCAATCAAATAAAATAATTTTTTTTTAAAACTAGCAAACAAATAATTAAATTAACATATCCGTAACACTGCCAATTTTATTGCTTCTAACATAGCCCAGAATTCTGCTGTGTAAATAGAGCAATTATCTGGGATGCTTGATCCAATTTCTTCATCTGTTTCCGGGATAGTTAAGGCAGCAGCAGTTCTGTGTGGGTTGTTTTGTTTTTGATCCATCTGTGTAAATTTCGACATAGTCTTTGTAAGAGTTGTCAATTATTGTTAAGATTTCGGATCTTATCTCTAGCGGGTGTCTTGTTTGGAGCCAAAGGCTGTTGCAAGAAAGTTTATCATGGGTTTTTTTGCATGTCCATGGGGTGCGGTCTGGGTGTTTGATGATTTTTGCCTGAAGTCTATCAATATTTAATTCCTTACTTAGTTGATGTATCTTCTTTCCAGAGGGTGGGTTCGGAACAAGTCTCTTACTAAATGGGATATTGCATCTATTGATGATATCTCTCGTTGGATGGGAGGGATCATGTAGTGAGACTCTTGCTGCATATCTTAATATCAGTTCTTCTCTTCTCAGTACGAGTGGTGTTTCACCAGTTCGGATCTGCAATTCTTCTTTAGAAGAGTTTGTTAGGGAACCTGTACATATACGCAACGCCTTGGATTGGATTATGTCCAATTGTTTAAGGAGGGTTTGTTTGGCTGAGGCGTAGATCTGGCACCCATAGTCCAGTTTCGAACTAATTTGGGCCCGGTAAAGCATTAAAAGTGTGCCCTGATCAGCTCCCCATTTCAGACCTTTAATGTTTTTAAGAAGGTTACGGTCGCCACTACATTTCCGGACTAATTCTGTAATGTGGTGGTTCCATGTAAGGTATTGATCGAAGTGCATACTCAAGAATTTGGCTACTTTCTCAAATTTAATAAGTTCGCCTTGTATGGATATAGTGGGGGGTCTATCATGTATTTGGGTTTAGAGGAGAATAAGACTATTGTTGTTTTCCTTTTTGATAGTTTAACTCCCCATCTATCTGCCCATTTACCAATTTTTGTTAAATTGGTTTGCAAATCAACGATGAGTTGTTGGCTGGATGGGTTACCCGCTTTCCATATGCCACTGTCGTCAGCAAACTGCGATAAGTCAATTTTGCTAAGATCGGCAGCATGTTCTAATTCGTTGATCATAATGTTGAAAAAGGTTGGGCTTAAAATACTTCCTTGGAGGGTGCCGTTCTCGAGATCATACGTTTGTGACTATTGGTCCCCTAATCTGCTTCTGATCTGTGGTCTTTTTAGGAAATTATGGAGCCATTTCTGCATACGGCCATTAATCCCGTAATGGTTTAGTTTGGCGACAAGTCCGTCAGTCCAAACTAGGTCAAAGGCTTTCTCTAGGTGAAGAAAAATCGCTATGAGATGTCAATCACATTTTCGTTTAGCATTAAATGCTAGTTTTATGCGTGATTCAAGCGTCAATAGTTGGTCCAATGTGGAACTTTTGCTACGAAAAACACTTTGGTTTTTTGAGATCAGGTTCTTGCTTTCCAGATGATGTTTTATTCTCTTGTTGAGCATAGTCTCCATCACCTTGCTTATAGTGTCAGTGAGTGAGATTTGTCTGTATGATGATAGTTCTGTGGGGTCATTTACGGCATTTGGGATTGAGATAACTATAGCTTGTTTCTATTTTGTAGGGATCTGTCCTGTTTTCCATGATTGATTTATCAGATTTAGCAAGATGCCTTCAGTATTTGGAGGGATGTTTTTATATATTTAATATCCTAAATTATTCTCACCCTTTGAGGTTGATTTATTTGTCCCTAATACCTATTTTCCATTCTTCAATGGAAAAATCAGCGTTAAGTGAGGTATATGTGGTATCCAAGTCTGTGAGGAAATGGGGGTATTTATACTCTACGATTCTTTGGTGTGCTTGGAATTGAGCCGAGTGATTATTATTTCTGCTTATTCCTGCAAAATGGTTTGCTCAAAAAATAACACTTGCTGGGATGGAAAATGACTTGCTAGTCAAGAGAGCTTTCAGACTGACCTGAGCAGGCTAGTAAAGTATGGAAAAATAAAATTGCCTAAGCGTCAAAATAAAAAATAACACTTTCTAAGTAGGATAAATATTAAATGATGCGCTCATAAGTAAGTCTCTGATTGTAAAAATAACATTTTTTTAATAAAAATTTTAATATAGCAGCTGATAGAACCCTCAGATTAATAAAAAACAGCAAGCATAACATTCCGTTTTCATTAGTAGTAGTATAAAAGGGGATTGAGCGCTATAAGATACAAAAATTCTGTCACTGATGCAAAAACGATTTTTAAAACTTGTAAGATAGTTATTAAGTATGGTATGGAAAATATGGAAAATAAAAATGGCCTCCGGCCGTCTATGTTTTATGGGGTGGGACGATTTTTCTTTCTTCGTAGAAGGCTTAAAATGCTGTAAAAAAAACCCAGCTATATTTATGGAAACAGGTTTTTGGGTATGGAAACGCGCTGATAACCCCTTTTTATACTACTACTGTGGGATTCATGGCAATTTGCACATTTTTGGCCCTGGAATGTGCACTTATTACTGTGGCTACAGCCACACGTGTCACATTTTTCCTTTAATTTGCACTTGTTGGCTTGGTGGCCCCATGCTTGGCAATTGCTGCAGAAGGGTGGTTTGTTGATGTACTCCTAGAGAGGGTAGGATTAGCCATCAAAGAAGACCAATAAATATGGGGGGGTTGGGTTGTTGTAATGAATTCTAGCAGATTTGCCGAAGACATGAACCCACGGTTGATGCGCAGTCTGTATGCCTTGGGAGATTTTAGTTACTTGAGTTATCATCTCATGGGTGATCTGTATTGTTCAGGTTGTTATACATATTATGTACGTTCGTAATTAATTATTGAATTTATTCATTTTAAATTCATACATCAATTTCTTATTGGGTTCAGAAGTAATTGTTTGCATGCATTGCCTCAAATGTTACATGACATGTATTATATGAATGAGTTCGGATTTATTTGTTTTGCATGTAATATAACTAATGTATCATAAAGATTGAATGCATTACTCTGATACGATTTGTGAGATTTCATTGTGTGTCTTAAATGATATGTATCATGTATGTTAAGAATTGATTTCACTATGTCTATGTCAATGGAACGCTAATTGGCAAAATAACAAAGTTAGAACAAGGAGTAAAGTCACACAACTCATTTGCGCAATTAAGTTGTGAGATCTTTCAAGTTGCCGTCATGTCAGCATAACCTGGCAGCTTCGGGTACCTTCAAATCACTGCTGGTGACTGGTCAGCGTTGTCGTATTTCTTTTCCCCATCTCTCTCTTTCCGTCCAGTCTATTCGGGTCATCAACCCTAACTTGGTTGCAGACTGCCATCTTTTCCACTGTGCAGTACAGATATGGAGCTATTTTTCCTTCCAAATAATATATAATACGCAACCTAAATATTTGTCAAGTTTTTTCTTTTTGGATCGACTAATATCTTCACACTTTTTATGTCAGATATTGTCTTATCGTGATTCAACAGAACTAAGATAATATGGTCCGTTCGCAACCTGATACAGACACAACACTGTTATCGTAACATCAATGTCTCTTCTAGCGGCTTCTCGCATTCCTAGCTCGACAATGACATAACTAGATCTCTTAGATACCATTTCATCACACTGTGGGCTGTAAATTACTAGCTGAATGATGTCGGTCGACACGTTGATTTCCTCGGTTAAGGTAATTCAAAACAAAATTACACACATGAATTAATGGACTTTACGTCTTGTCTTAACTGCAGTACTTATTCATTTATATGTATTTCCAGACATAGAAAATTCAATTCTTAGCATACATGATACATCACTTAAGACAGATAAATTAATTCTCACAATTCCTATCAGAGCAATGCATGAAATTCCTACGATACACATCTCTATTATATAAAAACAACTAAGTCAGAACACATTATCGTTGCAATATTGTATGCCATTCTTACAATAAACGAACCATATAACATTAAAGACGAACGCATGATTAACTTTTGAACTCAAGAAAAATTGAAGAATAAATTTAAAATGAATAAATTTAACAAATAATTACAGACTTACATCAATGAACATATTGTATGTGATTGAGACTAATATTTTTGCCCTTTCGTGACTCACTTTTTAAGACACATGTCTCTTGAACGATTTATTAAGCAAGAAAACCAAAAATTTGCTAATTCCCTCGGAGTCCCCGAGACTTCTCTTTCGACAGAACAACTTGGACTAGCGAATTTCGAAGGGGAAATAACTTTAAACATTGGATTTAGTCTGGGAAACACACACCCTAGTTTAGTTTAACTTATCAAGATTAACCTCCTCTAACCGCCTAAATTTTAACAACGCATCTGAGTCAGAATAATTCTCTCTATTCTGCTTTTATTAATAACAAATCATGGAGAATATCATTTTATGACGCCTATTTCCCAAAGGTTTGCTCTGGTTTGTCTCACCTTTGTTAATTTCTGCTAGTTGACCTTAAGTTAACATATCTCTCTCGCCGTTATCCGAAAGGACTCTAATTAAAATTCACTCATGTCTCCAAGCAAGAGAGGCTAAACGTAGCAAGCTTCCAATTCATTGCGGGTCTAGCCCATACGTCAATCTTAATGGTTTCGTGTCACGCTGACAACAGCAGAATGTTCTGCGAAAGTATCTACAACACTATGCATCATTACAGACCCTGGATTATGGTTTATATACATTCAAGAAAGTTAATTCTCAGTTATAAAGCACTTGCCAAGGCTCGATTATAACTGGCAATTAATAGGTATATCGGATATAAAGCATAATCAGTGGAGGTTCCATAAATATAGTTTCTATTTATCTGCTGTAATATCTGTTACATTTATATAACATCTGTTTAGTAAACAAAGATTAAAGTCAAGCTTCTATACGAATTATCATGCTATACTATTTGTACTTAAACTTTCAATTAATATCGGTTCAATATTGTAATACCATTTCATCCTTGAATGCCAAAACGTGGCTACAAACGGTACTACATTCTAACCAAACAGTTCAGGGTGATAAAACATATCAGTTATTCCATATGTACTCCTTTTATTATCCTGTATTCTGATACTGTTCTGGTCCACAAAACACATGTCGTTCTACAGTCGTTCTACAGACGTACGAACGAACAACTCTTTCCAGCACAAAAGAACACCTTCTTCTCAAGGTATTAGAAACTCTATAAGATGTTAAAATCTGACTCCCTCTAAGGTGTTAAAATATGACTCCAGACTATTTCGCAGGTACCTGAGTATTTAAGGCGAACTAAAACGTCATTTCATGTACACGCACGAAGAACACATGGCGATTTCGAAATCTCGCCACATCGCAAAAATCGTGCTCACGCGAGTCACATTTACGTTCTAAATAAATACGATGTTTCTATCAAAATGTCATATATATAATAAAATAGAGGCAAACAGTCATACATATAATTATATTGTTATAAAGGATATAAAAAAATTTTTTAAAAATATTTTAAAAAATTATACAATTTTATATAGTACATTGGTATTAAGGCCATTAGGAAGCTTATTCAACTTCCATGTAAACCTTTAAATCTCCATCAAACGCTTATTAGTTTATAAAAAAAAGATTGACAAAATATACCTACCTCACGCCCAGATTTCTTTCCAGCTTTAAACTATTTCCGTGTAGAAATAATTATTATTGAAGTAGCTTCTTCTCCATTCATCAAGGGACGCCATTTTGTAAATCGGTTAAAAGTCACGTGATTTATAGTTTATTCTCGTCCTGTGTGCAAAATGCGATGATGCGATGGAGCGATGAAATTACCATCGCTCCATCGCTCCATCGCTCCATCGCATCGCTCCATCGCTTCATCGCTCCATCGCCCGGTGAAATACTACACGATGGAGCGATGGAGCGATGCGATGGTGCGATGAAGCGATGCGATGGAGCGATGGAGCGATGCGATGGAGCGATGGAGCGGTGCGATGGAGCAATGGTATTTTCATCGCTCCATCGCATCATCGCGTTATGCACACGTCACTGTCATTAGGTACGGGTTATGCACACGATACGATAAGAGACTATTAGGCACGTGACTTTTACAAATTTACAACATGGCGACCCTTGATGAATGGATAAGAGACTGGTTCAATAGTAATTATTCCTACATGGAAATACTTCTGCTTTTAAAGTTGGAAAGAAATGTCTGTATGAGGTAAATATACCTTCTCATTCCTTCTATACGGCTAGTATGCATTTTATAATGTTTTAAAGGTGTTCATGTAACTTGAATAAGGTTCCTTATGATTTGTTATGGATAATGTAAGTTTATGGGAGTCGTGGAGGGTATGAAATAATTAAGCAAACTTGATTATCAGTATAATTTTCCTTCATTACCATAATGGATGCTTGCAAGTAGTTTTATATATTTTGCCTTAAACATACTTTACCTTAATATTGTATATAATGGAATTTATATTCGTACTCTGTTACGCCGAAGTCTTGGGGGGGAGGTGATGTCGTGAGACCACGCTTTTCATTTCGTTTGGTAACTGGAGTTTTATGGAATGTAGATGCATGACACTTGGTTGATAGGTTACACTTTCAGTAACGAGAATCGTTGTAATAAGTATGAGTACTTGGTTACAGAAGTCAACAGTCATTGTCACGTGGTGGTGGGGCCAAATGGTTGACATATTACAGAAGTTACTTTCCTTTCCTAATTTTCTAACAACTTTTATGCATTTTTTCAATATGTGCTGTCCGCTGAGGTCAACGAGTATGAACTATACTTTTCTTCAACAGCTATCGCCATTTAAAACGGTACTTACGGCGTCTGGGATTAAGAAGACGTGGAAACTGGAACGCAAATAATGTCCAATGTGCACTTAAGGTACTCCTACGTCTAATAACATTTGACTTTCTATAAAAGTATCAGAGTAGTATTTAAAATGTATGTCTCATGTAGATATCTGAGATAATTTTGAGTCGTATAATACATATATAGACGCCCATAGGTTTCATGTCGGAGAAGGTATGGGGTCAAAGCGGCAAATCATATCTTAAAATTATCCATGAATGTATAGGTAGGTGTGTGTTGGGGTAACATCCTCAGAACCGGTTGACCTCAGTTTCTAGGGTCATAACAGGAATTAACATTATGCCATAGGTTAATATGATGAAACGGTGTGGGGTTATCATGGGAAATCCTATGTTAAAAATTTTCCGTAGGTTGAATATTGGGGGTGCGCATTTTAACATTGTTAGAAGCGTGACTTCTTCTCCATTTATGAATATCAGTGTATGATCAGGATATCGTTAAATTACATTACGATACTACGATATTATTAATAGAATTAGGAACTTGGGTAAATTGTAGTTCAGTAATTTGTTAGCTACATTAAGCAATGAATAGTCTTTTTTCATAGCTTTTTTGTGCAATCGTCAGATTTAATTATTCCAGGCGGAAATGGAAGGTAGCGGTCGAGTTCTTGGATGTCGAGCAATGTCCCATAGGCTTTTTTGTAGACATGGAATATCCATAGGGAGGTAACTAATCGCAATTATATTTCTTGTATTTGTTTCTACTTAAATGTCATATATAAAATACTTGTAAATTTTGGGGGTTTCATTAATGCATCGTATTATAGATTATTCCTGTTTTCTATTACATGTGTGTAATAATTCACTGAATGTTGTATATGAGGGTGTCTTTCCATTGTCAGTCATAAGCTATGTATTTTTCATTCAGTCATATTGAAGGATGAAAACATGATATCATGCCACTCAAGACGTGTCAAACTGGTTTAATAACTAATTATCTTCCTTGGTTGCAGGGACGCCGTTCTCCGATTTCAACATCTGTTGGATCCTGAAGGTGTAGATACAAGAGCCAGACATTGTCTTACAAGAAGGGTTTATTTCAACAAGGAACCAAATTATTTAGTACATGTTGATGGCTATGACAAACTCAAAAGATATGGATTTGGCATTCATGGTGCTCTGTGTGGGTAAGATGGTTATTAAGAGATAGAAGAACGTTCATGCTGTTATTCTTACACTTGAAATGTAATTCTCTTTCCTTTAAAATTGAATTTGATCCCTTTCCTGATGAACATATTTGGGTTGCTTTTGAATATCTGAGAACTACTCTTGAAACTCAGCCTTATGTTGGACATCACTGGAGGTCTGGGAAAGTAATTATGACTTGTTTCAGTAATATACTATTATGAAAATCCTTTTGTAGAAATTAATTGTCATCGTTTTTCAGAAGAATCATGCGTGTTCCTTAAAATTTTACAGTGAACTTTGTTCGAGCTCTTAGAATCTGCGCCACAAACTGGATTCGCCAGAAACAGGAAAGTTTAAAAACATAATTCTGTTAATCAGTGACTAATGTTTCGCTGAATAACACAAAAGAAAGGGTTGGTCTATCTACTTTAATGGCTAGATTACAATTGCTAAAAAGGAGAAAACAGACACACGCTAGTTTCTCACGCTAATGTTATCATAAGGCATATAGGGTTACAAATGAGTGTGGAGCTGACCTCATGTGACTTATAACTGTCAGATCATTTGTAGGAACAGAATGTTAATACCGTATATTTAACACAGTGACCATGATAACATCAACATCGCATTTTTATGTCCATCTTTAAAGTGAAAGATCATTGGACTATCTTCTGTGCTATTACATATTTAGCTTATTTGCTCGATCTTTATGACCTAGTATGGGCTTAACGGTCCTTTCATCTTTTCATTCGTCACCATAATCATTATCTTAATATGCCGATTTAGATATATTTAGTCATCATCATTTAATTCTGAAATATTTCCTTGTTCTGCAGTTTCCTTGTAACGTTGATGCTTCGAAAGCTCACCGGTATAAATAATTTCAGATTTTCCAGAAGAGTTCTATGGTTGAATGTCGCACGAACAAACAATGATCCACGTGTTATTGCCTTTTATTTTCTGAACTATTTAGAAGAGATCCAAGGTATTTTATATTGCAACCTAATATATTTTTAAGGTTATATAATTGTAACTTGAAACTCCTTTTAGTGAGATGAAATTGCATCCAAATGCCCATTAGGTGGATTTGTCGCTATAAAGTAAAACAATGCTGCAATCATTGTCATGCCACAAATAAAGTGAGTGAAATGATATGATACTTGATGACCATCTATTTCGACATCATTGAATCAATGTTTTGAAATATCGTCACACCGCTATTACGGCCCATGTTGCTAATAATATGCTGATCATACTGTAATGGATCATCTTCAGTAGCATTAGACACCCTGGATTTTAGGATTTTAAAGTCCTTTCTTGAATACATGTCTTTATATCAAGTGAGACATACAGACAGATTATGCATTTTGTGTAAGTGAAGAATAATACTCAGCTCGTGAAAACATTGCAATATTCGGTAGGATATATATGATCAAATATGTAATCTATTCATGTATCGAACTACATATAATAGGGTTTCCTTTGTTTATTCTTATTTTCTTAGTTACCGTGAGCGTGTATATATATATATATATATATATATATATATATAATAGGCGTTCCTCGGTGTGTTAGAGTGGATGCAGGCACTGAAAATGGATATATGATCAATATGCAAAAGTCCTTGCGATGGCATCATGAAGATGACAGGTGTGGTGAAAAAAGTGTTATTATCGGAAGCTCACCTTCCAATCAGGTAATGGTGGCATTTTAGAAAATCCGTTCGTACGGAATACACCATTTTGTACTTTTTTGCTGGATATTTAGAGAGCAGCAACAGCTATTGGCTTTAACACAAATTATACCATACAGAATTTAGAAATGGAAAGGGAAATTACACTCATTCATGCTTATGAAGAACACGCATACTTCTAACATTCTAATTTATGAAGAAAGCAACGTCGTCAATGTAAGATTACAATGCCCCTTTATGATATTGATTTGAGCGCACATATTCAATCGATCTGGTGTTGTTCTTATAATGATAATCCCATATATTGTTAGACAATAGTCAATGGTTGCCACATACAATTTATTTTTAAGGTTGAGCCTATATACATTTAGAACTACTGCTTTGAGCAATATTTCTTAGGACGTTGATCCTTGCGTGAGTTATTCATCTATGTGTACTTTCAGGTTACTGTAACTGACAATTCACATGATAATGTTTCAAATCAATAACCTTTTCATACAGTTTGTAGACAAAGGGTTGTGTGTCATTGAGTGGAGGTGTGGTCACTCTAAAGAATTAAACACACTGCCCAACCATTGACACATAGCCATGCGTTTGTAGAGAATAGAATGATGGTGGCGCAGCCTCCGAGAGATGGGCATTGGATTTTGGATAGATATTTTCAAAGATATGGATGATGAAGGGGTTTTCTCCACAGTTAACCCCGTTCATATGTAAGTGAAAGGTACTACTATTTTTCATTTAAGACTTCAATATGAACACATAGTAACAATTTGGATACATATACTGGTATGGTAAATGAATCAATATGTTCCATATAATTTGCTTGAAAAAGTTAAAATTGATATATTTGGTAACTATTTATAGACCCGATGTTTGGTTATACTTTGAAACTATATTTATAAAAAGCGACTGTCACCGAACTATTAATACATTTCTTAAACTTATTATGACGTTATTGACAAACTTTGGTCGTTTAAATTCACGTGTTTAGTCTCCAGTTGCAAATAAATGTCATAATTTCTGTCATGAAGTTATATAACCTGGAGCATTTGAGTCCTCAATGTCACCATATTAATAATACCATGCTCCTTCTACAGTACAGAGAATGCCTAAGGTTTTGCTTCATGCAAGTAATCCAAGGCGAACTTAATCAAATAAGAACCGAGTGGAACCAGCACAAAATCAGAACACAGGGTAATGAGGGTAGTCCAGATGGAAAACCTGATGTGCTTTTTTTTCACCCTGAACTGTTTGGTAAGAATGTTCTACCATAGTAACCATTACAAAACGTTTTAGTATTATCAGTAATGAAATGGTATTAAAATACTGAACAAATATTAATGTAAAATGTAAGTACTATTAATATAGCAAGATAATTTGTATAGACACGTTGACTTTAATC
The DNA here is from genome assembly GCA_016617855.1 of Megalonaias nervosa. NCBI lineage: Eukaryota > Metazoa > Mollusca > Bivalvia > Unionida > Unionidae > Megalonaias > Megalonaias nervosa. The sequence continues at coordinate 10,906 of JAECUM010007408.1, read as the reverse complement.
TTTGTTTACTTAACAGACGTTATATACATGTAGTAGATATTACATACAGTAGGTGCATAGCGGCTATTGGCAATTGCGTTATACCTGACAATTAACCTACTTCATTATATAAAAATCATAACCATCATCACAAGTTGGAGTTATAGTTTTTTCTCATAACTTATCACAATTGCAACTTTCAACCTTTAGAAACTAAAGGTAGTACCAGTACATGTAGTTGATGAAAGTGAGAGATGAAACTCTTGAAGTTATCGGAAAAACAGAAGTCATGATATTTACTGTGTGAATAATTAATTCTTTGTACAATGGTTATTATAAATTGTACTTTTGCAATTTAAGACACGGCTGAATACAAGTACCCGGTGAATGTTGCTGATATCCAAGCATTAAAATCATTTTGTGATGACCAATCAACAGCAGGATGTACTGAAGTAATGCATCGCCGATTTATTTCATTACTTGACGAAGGTGGGAGACAACAACCTGCAACTTTTCCGGATGCAGTGAATTTATTAGCATGGCTCATACCTCAGCTGTAAATTCATTTAATCTAGGATAATATTGTCCTTTTTGAAAAGGAATTGTTGTGAACTCTAACATCAAACTTTAAAATGCCAAAAAGAATTTCACAAAAAGTGCAAAGAAACATTTACTACTTATTATTTGTTTACGGAGACACTATTAAAGTGTTTGCTGCTAAATGTATCAAAAAGGAACATTTAAACATATCTTGTACCTACTTCATTTTAGAATGAATTAGCATTAGTTGAGATAGATATTAAATATTACTATTGCTGTTTTTGTGCTGGAAGGATAATTTTTTTCACCCAAATATTTGTATGATTTTATTTTGCATTGAGTTAGCGACATCGATAAATTAATTAACAAACAGCAAAATCTAAAGCACTGAAAGGGTTCATCTGCTCCACAGAATCTTTTCACGTGCATAATAGAGGTGATACGAATTCAAAGCAGAATAAAATGAATTGAATCTGTTATCAGAAATTACGAATTGCGCTTTTCCCCCAGATGACCGCTCCGGTGGCCTAAGTGGTTAATGCATGTGCCTCGGATGCAGGAGGTCGCGGGTTTAAACCCCGGTAGAGTCATACCAAAGACTTATAAAAATGGTCCATGCAGCTGCCTTGGTTGGCGCTCAGCATTAAGAGGTTACTGTTAGGACTGGTCGGCCTAGTGTCAGAATAATGTGATTGGATGGGACATGATACTACATGCCCCAGTGCTAGACATCACTATAAACTGCCACACTGCAGACGTCGTACCGATATAACTAAAATTGTTGAAGCTACGTTAAAAGTCTTCATTGTGCAGCAGTAATTAAAGCACAAGGTTTAGACAACAACAAAAAAAAAAGCTGAATAAATGTTCAATAGTTTATGATACTGATACAGATAAAGAGACAACTGATAAACTTGGTTCCTTCAATATGCATAGTATCAACACATGCGAATATATTTATGTCTCTATTTACACACTAAAGAACAACGTTAACATCTTGTGAGCAAAAAATAAATGCAATAGACAAGTTAGCATCAACTATATAAATGAAGCATAAAAGTTGCAAGGAAACAATGTATACTGATGCAAATAGACAGCCAATTAAAGAACTTTTATTTTACTTCAAGGTGCCTAAAAGTAGAAAATAATAGCATAGACTTTTGTGTCAGTTTAAACCTTAAAAATGTAGCATTTCTGAAATTTTGAACGCAAAATAAATCAAACGAAACAAGGCACCAACGATGAACCTGAATCATTACATTTGCAAGAAAACTATGTATACTGATGCACACACATTCAGCTGATAGAATACTTCAATGTGTTCATTTACACTTTACAAAAGAACATTCATCTATTTTGAATATAAAATAAAGAAAAAAGTCAGTATTAACTGTATAACTAATGCTCAAACGTTGCAAGGCAAGAATGTATATTGATCTTGTTTACTTCACCTTGCCAAAAATAATCAAAGAAGAATATAAACCTTCGTGTGTCAATTTACATCGTAAAAAGCAAAAAAATTTATGTCTTCTGAACACAAAATAACTTTAAGAAACAACTTATCATCAACTACATAAGTAAAGTATAAATGTTAGAAGGAAAATATTTCTATTTATGCAAATAAGAAGCCAATCATGAAACTTCTTGCATACTTAAACTTGCCAAAAGTGGGGGAAAATAATGAATGCCTTGTGAAAAGAAATGAAATAAATTGAGCAAGTCAGCAGCAAGTCCATAAATGGATCAAGACTTTGATAGGAAACTATATATTTTTTCATTCATTGTCACAAATTCGCATCTTGTTTTTATGCTTACCCTAAATTTAACTACTTTGAAAACTTGTTTGCAGCAAATGACTTTGTCGGACCGCAGATAATAAAAGTGTCAATAGCACATATAGTCGCGTGCAAAAGAAAGAAATGAAGGAAAAACACAAATTTAATAACAATATTAATAAAAGGGCCAATGTGTTACAGAATCGATATTGCCCCTTGATAATACCATAAAATCTAAATTTACCAATAAAAGAATGAAACAGTTGTTCTTAGTCACTACAGTTTCAATGCAGACCTACACACGATACGAAAGCTTTTAGCAAGTTTACATATAACTGTAGAGTTACGTCATTCAAAGTGAAGTTAAGCCAAATGAAGTTCCCCACCCCGTTCAACTGATATGATCAGTCTTCTCTTCAGTTCATCCGGATTTTCAACACCTCTTGGAAGCTCCAAGGACATGCCACAGGTGTGTGCTACGGGAAATTGCTTTGCATCTGTCACGAAGTCGATCTCAAGCTTTTTATGGAATCCTAAAGGCGGGATCTCACTGGCACCCGTCCAGAACCCAAGTAAATCGCAGGGCGTCACTTCAGTTGAATCTTCGGAAAAGAAAGAATTTCAGTTGTAGGTATCCAAATGATATGTATAGGTCTTCATGAGTATTAGTTGTAATGAACTGTAACGAAAGTATTTTAAGATATGGCACTTAATGAAAACTATGCTGAAACAGTTCTCAAATTATTTGCATTTATAGAACATATTAGATTCAATAACTTTCTACTTCGAATCTGCAACTTTTTTTGGCCAAAATGTTTTGTGAAAAATATATGGCATGAAAGTCAAACATTACCCATACAGTCTTGTAGAAAGACCTCAAAAGAATAAATTGTATCATCCTCTAGTTGTTTGTCGTTTGATCCATCTGGGCTGTAGTTTATTTGTAAAATGCCTTTTATATCATCAACTGTAAGTATTGTTCTTCTGTGCGTGAACAGAGTGCTCATTTCATCTTTGTGGCAGGTAACAATATCCAAGAAGTCTCCTAAGTTCAAACCAGTCTGAAACTGTGCTATTTCCGCATGTAGCCTAAAATGAAGACAATACTTTATAGAAATGTCAAATTATGTGTGTGTGTGTGTGTGTGTGTGTGTGTGTGTGCTTCAATACAACATGTTTCAGAAGGTTTAAAAATGGTTATTATAAATTTTTTTAAACTAACATTTTATGGTAAAATAATACAACGAATATTGATTAGAGCGAAAAAAAAAATTCTGTATTTATTTTATGTAAAGGCCTTTTATAAGATATGAAAAAGAATATGTTCAGGAATATGCAGGATTCGAATGAAGGAAAAAACCAACGTATAAATAAATTCGTTAAACCAGCTTATGATACTGAATTGCATGTGGAAATATCTTTAAATTGAAATGAAGCAGTGCCTTTCACCCATTACATGTATAATAGCCCCATTACAACTTGAAACTGGGTGATTGGGGATGTTACCTTTATTTCAACTGACATGTTGCAATAGTTCCGAGAGTATGGAAAGCAAAATACATGTTATCTTATGCTTTCCGCTTTATATACAGATCAACAATTCTGACTGTTGTACATGAAAAAGAAATTTTGATAATTCTTTTATGAACACGACAGAGGAATCTAAGTTTGTATTTTTATTCTCAATCCCCATATATATTTTAGAAACGCCAAAATCTGCGACGATGTTTTAAGTATATGATATAGTTTCACCTATAATGTTTATAATATATATTTGATATTAGAGTCTCTCGTAACTAAAGAGTTGCTAATGTACACAATAATATTTCTTCTATGCCTCCAATGTTGTATACGTTGTATAGAGGTGATACTGAAACTCTTTTGCGTGTTTCATCTTTTTATTAACTCCAGTGTTAATTATTTCGAACTGTAATGGACTCAGGAATTACAACATTGCTGGAAAAGAAATGTACTTTCATGTTTGTGGTCGTAATGCAATAAGAGATCTGCTAGGCTACTCTGCATTAATAAATCACTAATTGTAACAATAATTCCAGTCTATCGAATTCAGTTCAGCAAACAATGAAGTAAATGGAATGAAGTATGTGCAAAATGCTAAAACATTTTCAACAGAATATCAGCTGTTTGTAAGGAACTCCTTAATACCCATTACCAATTACAATCATACACGTACAAAAAAATGAATCAGAATGATGTGACCATCTTCTGTCTTATGACTGGAATATATTTACACGCAAATATATTTCGGCATATATTTCCACAGCACAAGCAATTCTAATGTTACAGTAATTAAAAAATATGCTACCTGTAGTACACACTATTTTTGATAATAAGGTTAACCAGTCTCAGCTTGCTTTCCTCATTTAATGTTGTTATTAGTGGTAATCCCTGTTCTATTGTCCAGTCGGATATCTCATCTATATCTTCAAGGCTTGTGGTGTCTTGTATCTGTTAGGAATAAATAGTTTACAGTCAATAGTGGTAGAAAGAACGAAATCTTAAAAAAGTAATGTATGGAAGAAGTTAAAGTGTGTGCAACTTTTGACTTTGAGCAGTAGGGTTGAATACGTCACAGAATGAAACTTCAGACTATCAGGCAAAAAGACTCTAAAATATTAAATTCATAAATATTTAACTTTCATAAAACGAAAACAAAGGAACCCAAAGACCAGATATGACTAACATGGTAATCTTCACGTTTATTTCCAGAAATATATATTTATTCCTTACAAGACGCATGTTACCTGTGAACACATTAGATTTCAGATGTCCAATCCAGCTTGTATAATCCACCCTAGGATCAATGGTGGTATGACTTTTATATTTTGTTTAAAAGTTGTATTTTGCAATGCATACGACTGATGATGCCGGAAAACTTGATTATTTTGTGTCAGGCATGATTCGCAGGCGGCACAGTAACCAGTGCACATAGATTTCTGAAGAAGTTTCTGTATCTATCCATAAAACGGTTAGTGCTCTATCACACAGTAACTCTTTGTACCCCGTTACCAACCATCTATTTTCGATTAGTTTGCTTGTATCCATCGTGTAGTGATTTTCTTCCTAAACGTAATGTACTTTTGTATGTATAAAAATTTTCTTAATTAATCTATGTGTAGCTTTATAGTCCTGACGAAGGGAACTGGATGCAGAAAATTTGAATTTAGAAAAATTGTACTGTCATATATTGATCTAGGTTGTTAATTTTAAATACCTTCATGATACTTGATTTTGCATCTATGTCTGTGACATCTTCAAGATTTGGTTCAAATTCTGTGTCACCAGTGACAATACCAAGAACTGTGTGACTCAGAAATGGAAAGCCAGGTCCGCCTTGCAAAATACTCCAAGCAATACACCTTCCTGCATGCCAGTAAGACTTATTTTCAAGCTTTGGTACATTGTGCTGGAAATTTGTCCCTTCAAGAATGTCATCTCTGATTTCTTTCATCAAAAGTCTGCATTAGAAATATAATATTTTGGTGGAACTCTAGGGTCAGAGAAAGGAAATCATAAAGAATTTACTAGTATGCAAAATTGAGTCTAAACACAGAATTAATGGTAATCGGTTTAATTTCAGATTGTATCTATACATTATACGGCATCACATTACCAATAGCAAAGAATTCTAGCAGTCAAAAGAAAACAGACGAACCCACATGATGATACCTAACTAGAATTAAAGCTAGTAGAGCAGAAACATGATATTGATAAGTTAAATTTCTGACACAATGACAGAGGTCTCTCACCATGCTCCATCATTTTTAGATATGATGCATTTGTATACTGTACTGTAGCCATGTAATAAGAAGGTAAAGGGTACTAACTCCTTCAAAAAGCATTCAGATGACATCACCTAAATCTTACGCACCTCTGCATATGGTCATTTTTAAGTATGCAAAGTTTCAGCAGGATCCATTGTATTCTGTAGGACGATTTGTCCCCTCAAAAGTAAACTGTCTTGTGACTTATCAATAAAGCATAAAAAGGCAATAACTCCTTCACAACAAGTGCTTGAGCGATATGCGCACCTTCTATGGTGATAAAGAAGCCTGCAAAGTGTCGTTGAGATCCGAGTTAAAATTGTCTGTGGAGTGGACTTCACCACATTTTGCGGCCGAGGGATAGATAGAAGGACATCACAGAAAGACATGTCTCCCAAATTAGTACCAAAGCAGAAACACATTATAAACACAATTAAATATTACCTGTAATATTCTCTCTTTGGCCCACCCGAGTCTTCCCCAATCTCTCCGGCAAATATTACTTTCACAGGTTTAAAGAAACTAAATCCAGTTCTGGAAACTGCCCGTCTTGTGGAATCCAAAATCTTTCGTCGGTGAACAACAATAGTTACAGTCTCCTCTTCGTTATCATGGAAATTGGAACTAACCCATTGTTTAAGAATTTCGGCACAAGTTGGGATTCTTCTGAAATATAACAGGACATTGGGAATCTCCAATGCAAATCGTAAACTACCAGCAGATTGACTTAAAAAGAAAGACTTGCAAGTTGTTCACAGAAAGTGTTTTAAAATTATTTTTCTTGTTTTTATGTTGCTATGAACTATTTATTTGTCAACATTTCCATTAGGAAATACACTTCTTGCTGCTAATATCTTCTTTCATAAAATTATACACTGTAACAGGTGACTGTAATAATATGAACTGGAAGCAATTTTTTGCATGGAATGCTACAGTTAAATCTTTCACATGCTAGAATTTATAGGATTTAAAACGTTGTATGTTACACATATTGTCTCTAATTTGTCAATGCATAAATGTAACCAGCAGTCTTGAACTATATTCAACCCAATATTATGGTATCAGTAACCCATTTTTACCTGCACCTCAGATCAGTAAAAGTTTGTAGTTGAGGCATAATTATTGCAATTGGTGAGATATTCCCCGGAACCAAACCTCTTGCTTGTCCGCAACCTGTGTTATTATGCATAGCTCCGGAGAACTCTAAATTGTAATTTACAAGAAGTAGATAAATAGACCAATACCATTATGAAATGTTCTAAGTCAGTTTAAGGTAAATGTTTATGGTATGCCATACTATTTTGCTCCCGGTTTTCTGCATGAATTGGTATGTCATAAATATTAATAGTGAAGAAAGGGCCACAACAAATTATGCCTGTAAGTGATATTGATCATATATGAAAATAATACACCTTTTCTCATGAACTCTGACGAACTTTCAAGTCTAATTAAGGTTCAATTTTTGGCCCACTCAGAAGTAGGGAAAAACCTTAGCAATAAACTTGCAGTAACATACACGCTATAGGTACGTTTGTTACAATCAACCAAAACGTTTCAGTCCACGCCAAACATTGGGATTGCTATGTCTTTCTTTCCGCAACTTGAATCATAGTGGAGACAATAATTAGAACACTAAGGAACAGCGAAATGTAACGTCTGTCACGATGTGGTCTCACCCTTTCTGTGATAAAATTAAGTGAATACTTTTTTATGAAGTAATATCTGACAAAGATTTAATTGGATTTTTATTTTGCATCAGAGAGTACTGTCATGAAATGCGCTGTATTAAGAAAATACCCAAGACTGGCTTGAATAGCTGCCTGTAAATTTCTTTAATCATGGTCAAGCTGGGGATCTGTAAATGCATCTTCTCTTATTGCAACGAGGTTTGGATGTGTAGAATCCTGGTCTAGATGGGGCCCTGTAAAATCATCAGCTGTTATTGCAAGAGGGTCTGTAATTGTAACCCTTTGGTATAACTGATGACCAGTCACTGCATCTGATATTAGTGCAACAGCGTCTGAAGGCATGTCGTTCGGGTCATCTGCGCTAGCAACATTTTGGTCAATGTGATGCTCATCTAATGTACTAAGGTCTGGTGTAGATGTCATTTGCATAATTCTTTGTCTCTGAAAAGCACAAGTAGGTAGTTGGTGAAGTTAGTTTTAATTAATTTACAGTCTCAGGAAGAAAATTAACAGTGGATTTTATACATTTGACAATAGGGCTATCAGCAAGTAACAGGTTCGCTGTTAGAAGAACTCCATGTCATAGAACAAAATTCTTAACTGGTTACTGAAGCAATCAAAACGTTACGTAATAGACCGATTATTCATAAGGTATTACAGTTTATACTTATTTAATGAAACATCTACTTTTCTCTCTCCTGCGAAGTTCACTGTGTATATTACAACACATGGTCCTTTTGCCTTGATACAATTTATTTAGCAACCATCAATTGGTCATTAGTCCGAGGAACGGGTTGGTATGGTAATGCAAAATTGAATGTGTACTAACAAGAGATCGAAAATGCACAAAATTTAATAAACACTACAAATGAGAATAACAAGGCTAATGAATTAAGGTTTATTATGCATTAGGTATGTCATAATATTTTATAAACCATATGTAAATCAGCCGAGATTTTGACATTGCATTAAGGTTGTCATGCACATAAATTCAAGAAACAATGTCAATGAAGAATTTTGAGATACACTAGAATACAAAGCAAACCATTTGTGTAGGCATTATCTGCGGGTAAGAACGTTACAGGAATAAGAATTCATTTTCCAATATATTCGATATTATACGTTAAGACAATAGCTTATAACGAGAAAAAATGTTTGTAAGGCGAGTTTAGACGCTTACAAGTTGTCTGTATATATTGTCTTACATGTAGTTTGTATCAACATTTATATAAGCGTAGTACATGTTTAGTTTTGCTGTTTATTTCTTAAGTTCAGAAGTGGATGAATCATGTTGGTGACACACATTACCAAGTATGAACTGTAAAAATTGCTTCTCCAAAGTTGTAGTTAGTAAATACTAACCAGTTCTACGAGGCGACGACGACGTGGACGCTGGTTGAATACGATAGTAGGTGTTCCAGTATCAGTAAGATCGTCTGTGCCAGTGGAATTAACTACATGTTCTGTACTCGAGGCATCCGCATGTTCTTCTTTCTGGTTTAAACATGTATTCATAAAAAAACATTTATATAATTCAACATTCAATGCACAACATTCTTCGATGTTACTGAGTAAAATTAAAGTATTATGGAGATTAGCCAGAATCTCATGTATCATGTAGGATACACTGCTCATGCAATTAGTGCTAGGAAGAGAGGTGACTGCAGTAATGCATTCTTGATATCTCATGTTGTTAAATTATTACTAGGCCAATTATATACAATATTATGACTGTTATTTTGTTATATTCCATGGGTTAAAAACATTTTACTTCAAGATCACAATATTATAGGTAGGCCATGTGTTGTACCCAAATCAGACTGGTAACTTTTTATCAGTATCTAAAGTACAAGAGCCATGTTACACACCAAATCACCTCAACCACACTAATTTCATTTTGCATACAGCCGTGACCTTAAAGATAACTTGGTTCAAGGTCTTGAATGTGACTGTAATATTGTTTTGTGGACGCCTGCTTTTAATTGTTGTCAGTTATAATGTGAGAGGACTTTTTTCTTCTAATTATACTGTGGAATTACAAAGTCCTCATTTATTTCTGAACTCTTTCACTATCATATCATTGTGAATTCATTAATTGACATTCGAAGTATCCGAGATCAAATATAGCTTTTGATATATATCATGGACTTCAATGATAAGGTCTTGATCTTAAAATATTACACATAATGTTTATAGCTTATAGTCATCCTGGTAACTGAATGCCAAAGGAATACATTTTAATCAAGTTTGTACGAGTGAGCTGCACGTTTAATGTAACCATAGAAATAATATTTTTTTTCAAATGTCTAATTCAATCTGTTAATTACTTCATGTTATGCAATAAATGTTATTTAACGACACTTGTAACAATGTGGTATTTTGCAGTAGATGCATATATTTAATGCATAATGAACATATCCTGAAAGTCAGAAAAATATATGCTTATTTATGAAGGGTGAGTTGCGAATAGCAACAATTGAAACAGACTAAAGGACGGACAACTGGATGATCAGTGTGGACGAACAGACCCTTCTGATATATGCACCTGTCCAATAAGGATGTGTCAGAGCGTATAGCTGAAAGAACGAGAAAAATCGCAATATGTGTAATATATACCCCATATATACTCACCTTCTTTGTGTGCAGATATATCCTAACTGGATACGATTTGAGCGAATCAAAGTAGATTCCAACAATAAAAGGCTTTTCACCAATTACCTCTGGTAGAGGTTTACCAGAAAAACTGGCCAGAAACGTATTCAAATCTGCAACCTTCAGGTTCTGTACTTCAGATTTCCCGCCTGGGAAGTATGTATTCATAACTAACTCTAATAAATGTTGCAGTGAACATTCCCGTGGAACATCCATTATCTGTTGCCCTCCACCTTTGCTCGCTGGTATTAACATGTACGTATTCGTTTTGATCAAATGCTTCCACCCAACATAAAAGCGTCTAGTTTTTTGGGGGTCACATTTCTGTGTCCTCTTCCTTGTTTTTTGTCTCCGACTTTGTAGTTCGAGAAACTTTTTAATTACGGTTGATTCCTCTTCGCCGCAAGCACCTGTGCCTGTAGATAAAGCAAATATTTCATTCTAATTCTGAATTCATTTGTGCAACCAGGTATTAAACAATATATAT